>JARLTB010000024.1:3070000-3087500 GCA_030141615.1 Unio pictorum
AAGACATTCGCACGTCTTTGAAAGGAAAATTATTTTTCATTTCAATAAAGAATTTTTCCGTTGCTGACAAAGTGTGCAATTCAATACAGTCGAATCAAACACGATGCAACGATTTAGATTTGAAAGAGTACCTAATGGCTAATTGTCTAGTATTCCGTTCATTTGATACATTATAGCAGTAAAAAAATAAACACCTAATTATTACTAATTGTCTGGTATACTGTTCATTTGATACATTATAGCAGTAAAAAAATAAACACATAATTATTACTAATTGTCTGGTATACTGTTTATTTGATACATTATAGCAGTAATAAAATAAGCACCTAATGGCTAATTGTCTGGTATACTGTTTATTTGATACATTATAGCAGTAATAAAATAAACACATAATTATTACTAATTGTCTGATATATTGTTCATTTGATACATTATAACAGTAATAAAATAAGCACCTAATGGCTTATTGTCTGGTATACTGTTTATTTGATACATTATAGCAGTAATAAAATAAACACATAATTATTACTAATTGTCTGGTATACTGTTTATTTGATACATTATAGCAGTAATAAAATAAACACATAATTATTACTAATTGTCTGGTATACTGTTTATTTGATACATTATAGCAGTAATAAAATAAACACATAATTATTACTAATTGTCTGGTATACTGTTTATTTGATACATTATAGCAGTAATAAAATAAACACATAATTATTACTAATTGTCTGGTATACTGTTTATTTGATACATTATAGCAGTAATAAAATAAACACATAATTATTACTAATTGTCTGGTATACTGTTTATTTGATACATTATAGCAGTAATAAAATAAACACTTAATTATTACTAATTGTCTGGTATACTGTTTATTTGATACATTATATCAGTAATAAAATAAACACATACTTATTACTAATTGTCTGGTATACTGTTTATTTGATACATTATGGCAGTAATAAAATAAACACATAATTATTACTAATTGTCTGGTATACTGTTTATTTGATACATTATAGCAGTAATAAAATAAACACATAATTATTACTAATTTTCTGGTATACTGTTTATTTGATACATTATAGCAGTAATAAAATAAACACATAATTATTACTAATTGTCTGGTATACTGTTTATTTGATACATTATAGCAGTAATAAAATAAACACATAATTATTACTAATTGTCTGGTATACTGTTTATTTGATACATTATAGCAGTAATAAAATAAACACATAATTATTACTAATTGTCTTGTATACTGTTTATTTGATACATTATAGCAGTAATAAAATAAACACATAATTATTACTAATTGTCTGGTATACTGTTTATTTGATACATTATAGCAGTAATAAAATAAACACATAATTATTACTAATTGTCTGGTACACTGTTTATTTGATACATTATAGCAGTAATAAAATAAACACATAATTATTACTAATTGTGTGGTATACTGTTTATTTGATACATTATAGCAGTAATAAAATAAACACATAATTATTACTAATTGTCTGGAGCAGCACAGAAGTTTTGCATGAAACTTTTCCTCTCCAGTTTCCAAACTTGTAATCTCTATTTTAGGGGTAGGGTTTTTGCATGAAACTTTTCCCTCCCCATTTCCAACATTTTAGTCTCCGTTTGTCAAACTGAGACTTAACGAAAAATCGTTAACTTGTATTTTGCCATTCTGAGACTTAAAAAAAAACATCGTTGGTGAAATCACCACGGGGTAAATCAAAGTTTGTTCACGCCTGAAAATCTTTAGGACTTTACAAAAAAAAAGCTGCTTCGTTCATGAATAATTATCGATAATTATATTATCAAACAATATGATAATTAACGAATATATTATTAATAATAGTGTTAATCCATCATGAATAATTATCAATAATTTTTTTTTGTTGAATAATTTATAATGCCAAAAAAATCAACACCATTAACTCCTGAACAAATTCGAGAAATACAACAAGCTCGTGGTAGAGATACTATTGCGAATATTGCACAACGATATCATATTGGGATTCCTAGGGTATATTCCATATGGGGAATACCGTTAAATAGTCGTAAGAAACTGAGTATACTAAATAAATTTCTTAATAAAATCGCAGATGAGAGTCCAACTATTGAAAGGCCATTAATCCCCTGCGATGGGATTGTTGATAATACATTACACTCTATCGAGGATACAGAGACTGTCAGTGATAATACCGCTGAGAATTCAAAAGTTATTTATGAGAATGATCTCGAGAATTTAAAAAATACTTATGAGAATGATCTTAAGATTTTAAAAGATGATTATGAGAATGATCTCGAGAATTTACAAAAGGAACTAAAAAAATCTCAAGAAGAAATCCATAACTAAAAAAATCTCAAGAAGAAATACATCGATTAAATTCGGAAATATCAAAAAAAAATATTATAATAAGCAAACTAGAGTTTATAAACTATAATCTTAATGAAAAATCAAAACAACCACAGCGTGAACAACAGCAAGAGATAGAACAACAACATCGACAACTACATCAAGAGAGAGAACAACAACATCAAGAAAAAGAACAGCAACTACAACGACAAATAGAAAAATTGAAAAAACTATTACAACAACAACATGGAACATATAGGGAAGAGATAGAACAACTACAACAACAATGTGATAAATATCAGCAGATAGAACAAAAGATCTCTGGTGGTGGAAAAGCTACTTGTGATAACTGCACCGCTATTGAGAATTTGTACATGGAAGAGTTGGAATACTACGCTAATGAACTAGCGCGAGCACAGAAACAACTAGAGAATTTCCATCGTTGTTAATTCCTAACTAAAATATTTTATCAAGTCCGACACGATATCTTGTCCGAGGGTCTGATAAATTTATCGTCACAAATCCGTGCGGGATTGTCTGAGCGTGGCTAAAGAAATTTCTAAATTGATTATGATCCATATCGCCACCGCACCAAGTTTGCCAAATATTTCTTAACGTATGAGTATCAACTCCGTTAAATACACACAGTATATTGCAGTTATCTCTGATCACTTTTGGTATTTGAGTATAACGTTGAGTGATATATATCACATCGGTGTTTTTATGTCTGCCTCGGGAAAATATTCTAGCAGGATTTTTTTGATTATCTAACATGATATCATCATATACGACTAAATTGTTAATACTTCCGTCGATGGAGTCAATGCTAGGTGCCTCTTCGATATCGGTTATAAACTCAATGATATCGTCGTCGTTAATTTCTCGCGCGGCATCATTAAAATCCTTTAACACTTCATAACATCGCTGATCATCTACACTCGGAGCGATCAAATACAACTTATCCCATTTCATCCATCGAGTTATTAAATTAAGTAGCAATTGTGTCTTGCCACTTCCAGATGGTCCGATTATAATCGCGCGAATAGAATTCGGTAACATTGTATGATGTTTAATAGGCTGTCGTTTTTTTGTTGCTGAATAATCAATTATATTCATGATGTTATATATAAATTATGGATCTATATTGTGTGAAGTGTAAGGCGCGTACTGGCACAAATGACTTGACGACGATTATAACGAAAAATAATCGATCAGCGCTTTCTGGTAAATGCGTACAATGTAGTACAAAGAAATTTAGATTTGTTTCCACGAAACCTTTAAAAAAAACGAGGAGGTGATATTGCAGCCAAGTTAGCAAAACTCCCAGGAACACCGTGGGCAAAGTATCCAGGAGAAAAGCACCTTCCAGGATATAGCTACTGTGGTCCCGGAACACGATTAGATATCAGACTTGATGAACAAAATCGTCCTCGACGCGGTGAAGACCCAATAAACGCTATTGATAAGGCGTGTCATGCTCATGATGTTGCATATAAGAGCAGTAATCTTCAGCATAGACATCTCGCGGATGTGAAATTAATTCACGCGTTAAATGCTATTCCAGATAAATCCATCAAAGCAAAGTTGGTTTCATGGTTAGTAAAATCATCTATGAAAGCTAAATTGATGCTCGGAGCTGGATAATTAATAATATGGAATCTATTTATTATTCTCCAAAAGGATACTGGAGGGGTAATGCTGCAGTTAATAAACTCGCTAGCGCTGCAAGAGTAAAAGAATCTACAGCAGCGAATTGGTTATCTAAGCAGGCGATATGGCAAATCTATCTACCAGCGCCTAAACGAATTAACTACTCACATTTTGATGTGACCGTTCCTAATGAAGTTCATCAGGCTGATATATTATTTTTACCACATGATAACGGTTACAAATACGCGCTAACGTTAGTTGATATTGCTAGTCGATACAAACAGGCAGAACCGCTAAAAACAAAATCATCTACTGAAGTAGCTTCTGCGTTTGAGAGGATTTATCGACGAGGTCCTCTACGTTGGCCAAATCTATTACAAGTTGATCCTGGTAAGGAATTTCAAGGTGTTGTTACATCTACGATGAAAACTCATAATGTTACCATACGACGAGGGCACACTGCAATACACCGCGATCAGGCAATTGTAGAGAGATTTAATAGAACTCTCGCTGAGCGGTTATTTGGATATCAATACGCAAAAGAATTTACTCAAGAAACTCGCTCTCATGAATGGGTCTCAAGGTTACCAAAAGTAGTATCCGCGTTAAATAACGAAATAACTCGAATGATTGACATCAACCCTAACATCGCAATAAAAAAAAGTATGTACCTGGTATTAGAATTGTAAGTAATTCTTATACTAACCAACCAATTCTTAGTGACGTCACTGTAAGATATTTATATGAGCCAGGTGAACTCGAAGGTGGTGGCGCAAGAGCCACTGATCATATTTGGAGTATCACTACACATAAAATATCATCGTCGACACGATCTTTTAGTGGAAACGCTAGCGTTTCTAGACCAGCAATTTATAGATTAGATTCATCCGCACCTCAGCGAGGATTTACACGCGAACAACTACAAGTTATCCCCCACGACACTCAATTACCACCGCGAAAAATTAGTTAGCGTGACGTATATTACACGCGAGACAAGTTAATCTCACATTGCCAATAATATGTCCGAGATTATTATCAATTCTATCCACGGTAAATTGGCGACAATCTCCAGGATGAAATCTCCAGCGCATTAAACAATTGCAAGCAGTGCAGTGATTATCTTGTTGCGTTTTTAGTGATAGTATTAACCTAGAATTAATATTAAAATTTCTATTTTTTTTCTTATCCTGTTGTCGATATCCTGATAATTTTTTCTCAACTATGTAAATATCAACGTCGGAACTACTTGCTGTATCTTCGATGATAACTCTTCTCAATTGATTTATTCGTCTAGCTCTAGATACCGCTAAATAAACTAAATTTGACCATTCAATACGATTATCTACGATCCAAATAGTTGTATCTGTGATTGTTAATCCTTGTGATGAGTGTATTGTGGCAGCGTATCCTAACACCCAAGGAGAATTTTCAGCACTCAACGCATCTTTAACTATATCAATGTCCACGTGTATAATTTCATTTAACACTAATTTTTCAATTCCACCGCCTGGAATATCAACATTAATATTTTGTTTTCGTGTATCAGATGGTCTGTAACATAGCGGTACTTTTTCCTCAGGAAATTTCTCTTTATGTATTTCGAATAATCTTCGTTGAATATCATCACGAGTTATTTTTCTACTAGCGAACATTATATCAGCAGGTTTCCAAATCCTCCAGAATTCCTCCTCAGGAGTTTCATCAATAACTTCTCTAAAAATTTTACATTGTTCGTTATCAGATTTTCTTCTAATTCTAGATTTTAAAACTTTTATTTCTTCATCTAATGATCTAAAATCTTCTGTGACTTCCTCGTAATAGTCAACATATCCCTTCAACCATTCATGTGGTGATTCTCCAAAAAATGGTGGTGGTTGACCATCATCGCCGCACATTATCACTTTAGTGTTCTTTGTACGTAACCAATCTAGAAATGTTTTTAATATTGTTAATGGTACCGTACACACCTCATCCCAAAGAATTTTTGATGAAATATATTTATTACCCATTCTTTCTGGAGTCCACGCATCACCTTTCCACCTGAAGAAGCTGTGATAAGTTTTAGCTGGAATTCCACGTTCTATTAAATCTTTCTTTAGTTTGTGAGAGTGTGTTAGAGCTATTATATCAGAATTACAGGTAATTCCTCCTTTATATAATCTTATAACTCTTTCAGTTTTTCCAGAACCTCCACAACCGTTTAAGTAAACCGTTTTATATCTCGTTATTGGATCAAACACTGATGGTGTATTAGAAAATTCTAATTGAATATTTTCTGGATTCTTTCCGCGATAATTATCAAGTATCTCAACCTCCGCGTGTGGATTATAATCGTGTAATTTCTCTTTCTTAATTCTCCAAGTTCCCCAACTAGAAACGCCAGCGTTTCCACCTAAATATGGTTCGACTAAGGATATATGTTTCTCGTGAAAATACATAGAACCAGTTGCAACTCTTACAGCAATATCAGGAAATTTATTTATCATCGAGAATAAATTAATACTCGTATACGCTAACATTGAAGCTCTTAAATGTGTCCATTGAGCGTTTTCTCCATCGTTGTAAGTTATAACAGTACCGTATTCTTTACCGTTTGACAGAAATGCTTTTCTACTCGTTACAAATCTATTAGTATCAGTAAGATGTTTAATAATAATTTGCTCTTCAATTGGATCAATTATCAATCTAGAAGAAGATCTGGCATTAGAAAATCTTCCTCCTTGAGTAAACTTCCCAATGAGTTTTCGTCCTAAATCTTTTGCCGATTTTTCCCTGTCACAATATATTTGTTTAGTTATTTCGAGAATTTTTTCTTCGCTGTATTCCGGAAAATTCTCTTTTACATTTTCAATTTCCCTATCTAAATCTGGCGTAGGTAACCAAACATCTTTTTGACATTTATAACTTATTATAGCTTCACCAACAGTTAACATAGTTAACATACCACTATCTAACATGTATCTTAATAACACAATAGGCATCCAAGCTTTCTCAGACATATGTTTACCAAGCCAAAGATAACTACAAGGATGTAATCCATCGCGAAGTTTAAAAGAAATAACTTTAGTAAATCCAGTTAAATCAAAATCTGGTAAATTTCCATTAATCGCAACACGCGTCATTTCATGCGTTGGATGTCCGAAACGTTGAAAATATTTAGAACATTCTCCCATTCCTAAAAATCCGCCTGGATAACTAGCATTCATATCGGCTGAAATTAAATTCTTGTTAACATACTTTGTGTTATATAAACCGCCATGTCCGTATTTAACGCAACTTGATTTTGAATCTTCTGTATATCCTTTTGGGTTTTTTTTCCAAAAATTCTTTTCCCTGGCGTAATGAGCAATTACTGATGAAACTGTAAAAGAATTACATAATATTTTTTCATCAAAGTCATCTACAAAATTCTTTGTAACATTTCTCATACGTAAATTTAGTTCTTCTTCACGATATAACTCCCCGTTAGGTTTCACAAATTGATCAAATCCCATTTCAGGATCTTCATCACTGTGAAATAACCAAACTGATGTTGGATCATCTCCGTTTATTTCCGCGATTGCGTCAAATAACTTCTCATTAAATGTTTTAGGTATATATTTTACAACTCTTGATCTAGGAAATTCAGTAATACTAGAATTCCAGGCATGTCCGTTATGGTCAATAATTTCAATCGGAGGAAATCTATTTGACTTATATTTACAATCTTGTAATATTTCTCCGGTAATTGATTTTATAATAATAGGATATTTTAAATATTTTTGTAATTCAGTAACATCACTAATTAATGCCCCACCTTTTTCCATCATTCTTTTCCCCCAAGATGATATTTTTTCACGTCGTTGTTCAGTTAATCCATTTCCTCGTAAAGAATTTTTAAAATGTTCCATAACTCGCTCGGCCACGCAATTGACCGACGACGTTCTCATCGGATACATTCTATCGTGATCAATATCTACATAAATTCTGTATAACCCGTACATTACAACAGTCACAGGATAATCTCTAACATAATAATGACTATCAATTCCAATTAACGCTCCTGGATTCATATCACGATTGAAAATAACATTCCTATTATCTCTCATCACAGGATTATAATTATCTCGGATAATCCAACCATGTACCTCACTCTTATCATCCCACGTTATCCATTTTATTTTTGCATAGTAGCTATTGTTATCCAACAGCGACAATATATTCCTCGCACGAGTTTCATACATCATAGCATCTACAAGAATTTTTTCTTTGTTTATTATTCTATAGGTAATAAACACATTTGTTGCCCCATCTCGCAGAAATTCTTTCTTCGCGCGGTTAATTATTTTTATAACTTCTTTATCTCCGACTTTTCTTACTGATAATCCTGATTTTGCGTCTAGAGAAAAATTAATTTTACTCATGGTATACAATTATAATATATATATAATTAAAATTTATATTTAAATAGAAAATAATATAATTAAAATATATATTATATATGAATACCAAAATCGATATCGCTAACAATAAATCAACTCGCCGCCGACCTATGAATATATGTGATTGGTTGCCAATTGGTAGCAAAAAAAAATGTGAGCGACCTTGTGCCGGAGAGTATTGTTATACTCATAATAGAAATCTTAAACGTGGAAGTACAGGACCAAAGCCTTGTATCGTGTGTGGTATTGGGGTTCGAGGTGCTGTTCAATTATGTTCAAATCACGGATCCGCAAATTATAGAACTTTAAAATTATATTACGACACACATCAACACATTAATCACAGAACTCCGGTTATCCAGACCCCAGAAGACTATATAAAAAAATAAATATACAATTCTAATTAAATAAAGAAATTCCTATATAAAATAAATGAACTCAAACGAATACCGCTCGCATCCGATCTACCTACAATACGAAGCATCTCGAGATGGAGTTGTTAGACATCGACGATTAAGAAAAGAAATTGGGGTTGTTAATAATCTAGGATATTTACGTATCGGTATAAATTTTCAGGGAAAAATGAAAATTTATCTCGCTCATAGATTTTTAGCTGAGATTTTTCTTGGAGAGATTCCTCCGGGATACGTGGTGGATCATATCGATAGAAATAAATTAAATAACCGGATTGAAAATTTAAGAATTGTAACACCAAGTGAAAATTGTCTTAATAAACCCCCAAATCGTAAACCCCGCATCTCAAGACCAGTTACCGCTGCAGAATTGGGAAATTCTAGTAGTTTTATCACAGATTTTCCGTCTATAAGTTCTGCTGCAAGATATTTTAATATTAATCCCGGTTCGATAAAACGAGCCGCTGATGGTGTAATAACAACAACATACTCTGATAAATTCAATTGTAGAATTTCATTCGAGTACACAAATAATGAAAATTAAAAATGGAAATGTAAGCATTTCTGAGAATTAAAAATCGGAAATGTAAATATTTCTAAAGTAAAAATTCTAAGAGAATTTTCTACACACAACTATTATCAAATTCTTCAGCGAATTGAGCTATATTTTTTTCTTCTTCAAATACTTCTCCCACGGCTTTCAATAATGGATTAAGTAACTTAGAGAGTTCAACGAGTTCATCTAACAAGTTATCGTTGTTGGAACTGCTAGCAGTTCTAAGTTGATAAATTATCTGATTTCGTTGTCTGATTAGTGTCTTAGTTACACGATACTCTGATCGATATGTTGGATAATCCTTAGCGGCGGCGGATTCAATCTTACGAAATTCATCTACAAGGTAATCAGCATTGAAATGTGATATTTTTTTTTCTGTTACTATTGCAGAGATTTCTGGGATTTCGTTTAGTCGGTTAAGTTGCGTTGCGATATCGTTAACGATCGGTTGATTGAAAATCATTTTGAGTTTTATACATATAAGATTTTAAAATCTAATTTAAAAAAAATAAATCTTAGGTGAATTAACACAAAAAATAATTAAAAAATCAGATAAAATTCATTCAAATTATTTTTTTTCCTGAAACTCCTAAAGTAATTCGAATTTAGAGATAGCGTTGTAGTTTTCAATAATGACTAATGAATCATTAACAACGAGATTGGCTAGAGAGAGGCTGAGCGCTATTAGAAAATTCATCCCCATACGTGATAAAATTCGTGAAAAACTTCAACAGCGACAAATGTTACAATCGGATTTTTCCCTAGACACACAAGAACTATTTAAACCGGTTGTCAAGGCAACTGAAGATGTGAAAACAGCTACTGAACGGGCGATATATGGAGATGTCCCTGAGCAGGGTCCTAGAACAGAGCGGCCTCTTCTCCCTGTGTTAGAAAAAATAGCAAAACGAACTAAACAAACAAAAAAATCATTAAAAACACTTCCTGGTGATATAATAACTACTGCAAGACGACAAGAAGAACAACAACGAGAACTTCAGGAAGAAATTGAACGATTAGGTGATGTTGATATTTCCTCACCACCATCTGAACCACTTGAAGAATTTCAAGAAGAAGAAGAAGAAACGAAAGCTGTTCCAAGGGGTGACTATACTCCTGAAAATATATTTACAGTTGATGCGTTAAATACAATTAGAAATATCTCAACTCTCTCTGAATTAGCTAAATTTACCAACGACAACTTTAAAAAACCGAAGAGAGATAAGTATTTAAAAGACGACACATCTAAAGATTATGTAGATGGTTCAAACATTTGGGCGAATAAGGTGTTTTTAGCAAACCGCGAGGAAAATAAAATCACTAATAAAATAAAATCTGATTATAATCAATTTCTAGCTATGGTAAAGGGAGTCACATTAGCACCACCAGTATACACAGCAGACCCAATCTCTGATGAAATACAAATAATCGCAGAGGCTGATTCTAAGAAGGGTGCAACTGGTACAACTAAAAAAAAGGGTAGTGGTTTAGTTGGGAAAAATCCTATGGATTTTCACGCAAGTATTTCTTGTCCTGGTAATATTCTCAGCGATATAGCAAGATTAGAAATACTCGTAGGTGGTTCTCGAGCTGGTAATAACTCACCAGAGATAATAAACGAAGCCGCTGATATTTGCAGAAGGTTATTTCAAGGTGGTATCATGGATATTGCAACATATCGAGATTTTATTAGCGAGTTAGTAGAACATCATCGTGGTTACCACAGTGACTAAAAATTCAAAGGGAGAATTCCAATTGAAAATCAAAGATTTAAATAGAGAATGATCATACACTATAACCATGATAAACCGACTAGCGTCTACGTGGTAAACTCACGATTACCTAAGTACCAAGCGTATTACGGTGATGGTCTTGGTAATACGATAATGGGATTGTTTTCAAGAATGGCACCAAAAGTGATGCCGTTAGCTAAACAATTAGGAATGAAAGCAATTGACGTTATCAGGGATAAGGGAATCAATGTTGTTGGTGATCTTGCCTCGAAGGCGTTTTCAGCCGCTAAGGATAAACTAACAGCGTTAGTTCGACGTGGAAAATCTTCCAGATTTTCACCGAAGGATTTCAAACCAGCGTCATTACCCTCTACTGCAGTAATGCCTGCTAGTGTTAGTAAGATTATAAATAACGCCGTTGATGAAAAACTAGCAGAGATTGCCTTACCTGCCATTGCAAATGCCATAGCGGGAAGTGGCTTTAGAAATTCAAAGAATTTCCAACGACGCCGGTGAAATGCTCAGCTGTTGTTATATTTATTTGGACAGGATTCTCTGAATTTTCGATGGTGGGTCCATTTATGATTTCACTAAAATTTTCTGAATTTTCATTAGTAGAAATGCCGGCATTTCTAGTTATTTGAATAGGATTCTCCGTCGTTATAGTTATTTGGATCTGATCTTCGTTATCATCAGTAGAAATGCTAGCATTTCTAGAAGGAATTGTTCTCATCAGTAACATTATTAATATACCTAATTAAATAATCAATTTAATGTCAACTGAATTTCTAAATAATCATTTTGTTTTTATTTTTTATAATAACAAATTATTCTAGCTGATTTTAGGGTCAAGTAGTCGATGAAAATCCAAAGGATTTTAAAATTAGACTAACAGGTATTATAATAAAATGTTCAAACGTAACCCGGACATAGCCTTTGATATGGAAGCCCCAGTACTCAAGGATGATTCCGTACGTGATTATCAGTATTTTTCGTATCACGCAGTACAACCGAATCTTCGATCGCGAATTGAACTTCAGGTTCATGATACTAGTAAATACTTTCTACCGTGTGAAGCCTTTATCGAAGTCGAAGGTGAACTCGTAACAGATGTTGTAGCTAATACACCATATGGTGCTGATGTTCAAGTTGGTTTTGTCAACAATGGCATCATGGCGTTGTTCGAAAGCGCTAGATATCTCATTGATGGAAAAGAAATAGAATCTATTGAACGTGAAGCTGATGTAGCAACAACAATAATAGGACTAGCGAGATATTCTGATGACTATACTAGATCAGCTGGTCCTTCTATGACGTTTTCCAAGGACGTCATTGATCGCGCTGGGAAAGATCAATTTATCATAAGACGCCCAAATGATCGTGCTAACCCTGGTGCCCCCTTTGTTGGTCCTGGTGCTGGTGCTGCTGCTGGTATCGAGGATATGATTATAACTAACAATCCCGGTGCTCATAAATTATCGCTGACAACTCGTCAAGTGAAACATTTCAATGATGCATTCAAGAATAAAAAAGGTGTCCAGGTTACTCTTTCTGCGAGCGCAATCCGTAACATGGAAAAGACAGGTGGAATATTCCCGTTGTTAGGGTTGATTCCGGGGTTGATTCCGGGGTTGATTGCTGCGGCTGCTCCAGCGGTTGCTAAAGCGGCAGCGTTAGGAGCCGTTGGTACCGCGGCAGGAATGGCGTTGAAAAAGGTAACAGGTGGTAGAATTACCGGTAATTCTAATAAAACAAAAGGAAAAGGTCTAAGACTACCAGGAACCCCATATTCATGGTACAGCGGAAAGGGTCTTCGAATCCCAGGAACGATTTAGTTCCTATGTCTAATTTCGATTTAATTAATGCCGCTAAAAAATTAAAAATAAAAAAATTCAGAGGGGTTTTTATGAAAGATCAGTTACCGACACAACCCAATGATGTTGAAACTGGTATTATAAATCTCGATAACAGCACCGGACCTGGAACACACTGGGTTTGTTACGCGATTGATCCTCGTGGGATTGTTTATTTCGATTCATATGGATTAGCGCCTCCGAAAGAATTTATGCGTTATATTGAAAACTCAAAAAATCCTATGATTTTCTATTCTACGCTACCAACACAAACGTTGAATGACCCACCAATATGCGGTCGAGAAGTATTAAATGTCCTTAATTTTATTTCGAAATCTAAATCACCGCCATATACCGTCGTGAATGAGTATACTAGCAGTCGCTGGTGAAAATCTGAAAGATTTTAAACAGAGAAAAGATTTCTAGATAACAATGATTGATATCTGGGGACGACCTTTATCAGCGAAAAAACCGGATACTGAGGCATCTAAAGATTTTTCCGACAAGGGTGTTAAAAAACTAATCGAAGATGAAATAGCTGAAACGTTGAATCTAACAAGTGTTGACCCTGGTGAAATAGTTGTATTTCAAGATCGTCAGGGTAAATTGAAAAGTAGTAATGTTTCCCTCGATGATATTTTGGTTAAACGACGAGACGCAGCAGAGGATACTATCGCGTTATTTTCCGACCAGGGTAAACTCAAACCGGGTGTACTTATTTCAACAATTACGGACAAATTAGCAACACTCGATAACACAGTGAATTCATTAAAATCGCTCAATGATAAGTATGACGATCATATAGTTATATTTGATCAGTTTAGTGAAACACAAAGAAATACAATTGACCAAATTGACAAACCCCTGCTAGAATTTTTTGGAAATCCACCAGTTACTGCACCAAACCTCACCTTGATGAAAGATTCTATGTTGGAACTAGCAACTCTTCAATCCGAATATGAAAAACACGTGAAACAATTTTCAATGTTTCGTAAAAACATCATTGACAAGTTTATTGGAACCCCATTTGATAAAATCGAAATAACCCTTCCTGATATTAAAAAATCCATCGATGAGCTTAAAACATTCAACAACGCAATGAGGAATGATGCAACGAGGATGATAAGCGTCATTGAAAAAGTAAAAATCCCTCATGATAAATCTATCGTCAACAACGTAATATACACGATTCAACACGGTTCATTTAAATGGACTCCCACAAACAACATTTTAAACATAACCGCAGCAGTCAAGGGTATTTATCGATTAATAATAATATCACCGAATCAGTTTAATATATCATCAAGTAGTTCATCTGGAGTCAATAATACAGTATCAACGATCATCGACAAGGATACAACTGAACAATTCACGATAACGACCATAGATAGAAATCTAGTCAGGGTTTCGGTAACATGGTACGTAGAATTCGTAGTGGATTTAAGTAAACAATTAAACTGAAGGGGATTTCACAATTGAAAACGCTAACACTCTTAAAATAAAATGACTATCCAAATGATTCCATCATCTAATCAGTATCGCTATGATCAAGTCAGAGAATTTCAAACTAAACTCAATTCTCTCTGTGAGGAGTATCAAATAAAAATCAAAAAATACCAACGAAGAATAACCGCAGATGATATCACCGTGTACTCGGTGTCGGGAGTAATCACTGCTGCTGGGATAATACTGTCTTCGGTTACAATGATTGCTCCGGTCGTAGTTCCAATCGCTATTTCCGCGGTGGCTACAATTGCGGGTATATTAACCGGGATCACAAAAAAACTATCGTCGTGTAGCCAGAGTAAACTACACGATTATGTAATTAAATTTCACATTGCATCTGCCGGTTACTCGCAATTATCCTCGTTGATATCATCGTCACTCGATGACACAACAATATCAGATAGCGAATTCTCAACGATGACTCAATTGTATAAATCAACAATGCTAAAATTAGAGCAAAATAGTAATAATAACAATGTCATCGCAAGAACTACTTCAACAAATAGTAACAAATACAACACCGGTGAAAACAAGCATGATATCAGTAACCTCAACGCGTCCTGAATTCAGTGTGAATTTTCCGATTCCAGTTCCCGTGAGCGAGATCGCGCTAGCAAAACTACGAGTGTATCATAGCTGGCCCAATATCAGATCGGTAGCATTTGGTGGTCAACAACCAAATAATTCCTTGGTGTTTGCGTGGAAAAATCGTGAAGACGGCACTTCAGACTGGAACGTTGTCTCGTTACCAACAGGGTCATACCAAATCGAACAGATCAATGCTGAATTTCAACGCAGAATAAAATCTCTCACTGGGAAAGAATCGAAAATCGCTATAACGGTTCATGAACCGACGCTATCATCTGCTATCGAAATAAATACAGAAGGATACGTTGTCGATATTTATCAGAGTTCTATAAGATCAGTGTTAGGATGGCCCGAATTACCACCGGATGACTCGCAAAATATTATTATACCACCTGAACCTAAAAAATCCGATTATATCACCGACAGAATAAAACCCGTCAATGTAGTCAAGAGTTATCAAGATCATTCTCCCGGTAAGTTCATAGACAACAAAAATTATTATTCAATTTACGTTCCTATCATCAACGGAAATTTCACAGCGATCAATAATGATTTTTCACTACTGCTAATATCTCTTAAATCCGGCTCTCTCACCCGAGATGAATTTATCAGCGTCGTAGAAACAGGTAATACAATCATCGACGATATGAAAATATTTCACTCGAAAATTATTCAAGAAGTATTAAATGAACATCAGATCATACAAGATAAGTTTGCGGATCTATACAATATTCCCAATAAAGATATTTCAAAATTTAAAATCCCTGGATATAACCCAGATAAACTAAAGAAACATCTTAACGATGCTATTGATATTGGGTTCAAAAGAATCCACGATAATTGGAAAAAATTATCACGACAACAAACAAATATTTTGACGTTTAATAACGACCAAGATGGTGGTGGTAGACATATCGCTCCGAACAACGTAAATATATCCTCGGTGATATCATTAAATTTAGTATGTGACGTTATCGAAGGAAGTTATCAAATAAATCTTGAGCAATCAAATCAAGCTCAGCAGGGGTATATTCTATATTCCTTTGCACCAACGGCTCCTCCAGGATTTCTAATTATTGAAGACCCAACTAATCCAGTCTATATGCGATGTCATAATAATTCTTTAACGAGAATTAATTTCAAACTCACTGACCAATCTAATAATTTAATTGATCTGCGAGGTGAAGTTTTGCAAATTAGTCTGTTTGTAAAGTCCTAAAGATTTTCAGGCGTGAACAAACTTTGATTTACCCCGTGGTGATTTCACCAACGATGTTTTTTTTTAAGTCTCAGAATGGCAAAATACAAGTTAACGATTTTTCGTTAAGTCTCAGTTTGACAAACGGAGACTAAAATGTTGGAAATGGGGAGGGAAAAGTTTCATGCAAAAACCCTACCCCTAAAATAGAGATTACAAGTTTGGAAACTGGAGAGGAAAAGTTTCATGCAAAACTTCTGTGCTGCTTCTGGTATACTGTTTATTTGATACATTATAGCAGTAATAAAATAAACACATAATTATTACTAATTGTCTGGTATACTGTTTATTTGATACATTATGGCAGTAATAAAATAAACACATAATTATTACTAATTGTCTGGTATACTGTTTATTTGATACATTATAGCAGTAATAAAATAAACACATAATTATTACTAATTGTCTGGTATACTGTTTATTTGATACATTATAGCAATAATAAAATAAACACATAATTATTACTAATTGTCTGGTATACTGTTTATTTGATACATTATAGCAGTAATAAAATAAACACATAATTATTACTAATTGTCTGGTATACTGTTTATTTGATACATTATAGCAGTAATAAAATAAACACATAAATATTACTAATTGTCTGGTATACTGTTTATTTGATACATTATAGCAGTAATAAAATAAACACATACTTATTACTAATTGTCTGGTATACTGTTTATTTGATACATTATAGCAGTAATAAAATAACCACTTAGTGACTAATTTTCAACTTAATTGTTCTTTAAATACGTTAATTGAATTACTAGTATAGGATGGAAACGAATACAATCAGCAACTTAAAAATAATAACTCTTTTCTATTTTCATGCAAACCTATTTACAATTACTCGTATAACAGTTTGCAAAATAATAATGCCGATTAAAATAAACATTTGTAAAATTGTTTAAAACCATTGCTTCCTTCGTACGAGGTCAGAACAGTAGAGGAACAATTGCTCAATGTACACGGTATGCAAGCAGTTCTGTAGATTTTAAAGCTGCGTAACAGTTGGAATAGGAAACTTAATTATAGTTGTGTACATCGTTTGTGATTGTAAACATAATTTTCAATACAGAGTTTAAGAAATATAGAAGGAAAAATAGAATGTTCACAGTGCTAACGTGATTTTAATATGAAAC
>JARLTB010000024.1:3090000-3140000 GCA_030141615.1 Unio pictorum
AATTGTTGATAAAGTTTTGAACTGGGCCTTGTCATTCTGGTCACAATCCAGGCTGGTTATGTGATTATTTAGTCTTTAGATTGAATTCCTGAAGCTTAGATGTGCATGATTTATAAGTTTCTAGAATGTGTTATATACGTAAACTGCTGTCGCGGAATTGTGTGTACGAAAATCTCTATACATTATATAGGAACAACAAAGTAGACATGTCTCAATGTGAATAACGCGACCTGGGAATTGCTGTATAGTTAACTTTGAAATATTTACCTTACTCACCCGAAACTAAGAAATGTACTTTTTCTTTGATGAAACCTATTGGCTAGCAAAAGTGTAAACCAGCTTGAAGATGATTTCCAGTAATGTCAGTCGTTTGAGGTTTGTGTTCTGCGTTTTGTTTTTGTGAATATTCGAACAGTTAATAGCAGTAGAAAGCTTCTTTTTCCTAATTGACGGCAAGACATACCTGGTTAAACATGGAACAATATATTCAGAGTATAGTTCGAACGTGCCTGTCTTAAATGGCAGCTGTACTTGATACCACTATAACTTACGATTAACAACCTTAAGGAAAAAATTAATTGATCATCTTTTATTGAAAATATTCTTGAATGATAAAAGATAATTGTTTGAAGAGTATCATCAATTGCATTCCACTAGCAATTTCTCTAATTCACTGTTAGCAAAGAAACAAAGCCTCCCAAAGTCTTACATTAAATTTTTAGATTAGGTGAAGGCCTCTAATTCCTTTAGGATTTATTAAGAAACAGACGAAATATGCAATTATTAGATATATAATCATTTAGGAGGTAGTTTTTCTTTTGCAACGAAATAAGTGAGGTAATGTTTGCAGAAAGTATTCTTAATCAGCTGAAATCAAAAAGTGAAATAATATGTGTATTATTGACAATAACTGCAAGCAAGCCAGTTTTTGTTCTGAAGAATGAAAACAAAGATTTAAATCGGTTATATTCTAACTGATCAGCACATCAAATCATGTCATGTCTTCGTACCATTGTCAACCATTTCTGAATTGTACCTTACTGGTCACTGTCGTCAATGTTGCAAAAGAAAACATCTTTAAAATTTTTAAACTGAGCAAGCCACGCTTTAAATTGTTACAAGCATTTGTATCTATGTAAATGACAGTCTCTATAACCTCCAGGATTTGAAAGTGGGTAATAAGAACTGTCTTTTCATCTGTCTTTCTTCATTTAAATATTTCTCCTTTTCAACTAGAGAGCCTGACTCATCAGTAGTAATAGGGAACGATATAGCCTCAATAGGAAATCCAGTCAAAAACAGCTTGGGACGATATAGCCTCAAGATTTATAGCCTCAATGGGAAATCCAGTCAAAAACAGCTTGGGACGATATAGCCTCAAAACATAGTGGGACTATATAGCCTCATGGGAAATTGAACATAGTGGGACTATATAGCCTCAAGGGAAATTGAACATGGGGAATATTATTTGTATTTGTATAGGGGACTGTCTAGCGACAAAGGGAAAATGGAGGCAAAGAAAGCTAATATCTTTTCGAGGCATATGAGTGGCCCTGAAAAGGGCCTTTGGATACTTCTTCTTTTATTTTCTGCTGTTCCACCACCTTTTTATTTTTCCAATGATTTCCGTTTTCTTCTTCTTCTTCTTTTCGTCCTCGGGAATCCAGTTATCATGTCCCATAGCTCTAAACTTTTCCTGAACTCTGATCCATCTCTGATTGAGTTGATCAAAGTCCTCTCCTTAGCCCAGTTATCTTTAATCTGGATCACCTGTTCTTCCATCACCTTTCTTATCATTGCTTCTGCTTTCTTTAGCCGGTCTAGTCCCCACTTCACATATTCCCACTCTATCAAATTTAATGTTTTTTTCTAGAAAGCATCTTACTTTGATGACATTATCAAGTGCCTCCTTCAAGTTCCATATTCTTATATATTTTGTTTTAATAAGTCTTCTTTATTTCTTGACTTCCTCGTCTATCATGCCTTCTAATAGATCTCTCGCTATTTTAAAATGTATTACAAAGCCCAGGTCACACTGAAATTCTTCCTCAAGTCTTTCCTCTTCATATTCTGCATCAATGATCCCAAACCAGCTGTCTTGGAGTTGGATAAACAAGTCGATGTTCATCTTGATGTGTTCAAAATTGAATGGCTCAAATCACGTTGTTGTTGTTGTTAGTTGAATTAAAGTCGTTTTCGCCCGTTCGGGCATGCACGACTGTTTAGTGCACCGTTTGGTGCTACTTATTTTTTTCGGGGTAACGGAATGGAGCCACATCCCCCACGCATTTATTCACGGTTTCGTGATGCTTAATTATCAGCTAGTGATTGGGGGTTTGGTTCATGTAGGAGGATTGAGCTATTCGTAATTAGTCTTTTTGTTCCTTTTGTGTGTGTAAGATTCAGAGTAGGATACAGTGTTAGATGAGAAATCAAACCATATACTAACCACACACACGGGAAGTAGCCAAAAGAAACCATATTATTTACTATCCAAAATCACACCATATACTAACCACACACACACACACACACACACACACACACACACACACACACACACACACACACACACACGGGAAGCATCCAAAACAAACCATATTATTTACTATCCAAAATCACACCATATACTAACCACACACGGGAAGCAGCCAAAACAAACCATATTATTTACTATCCAAAATCACACCATTTAATAACCACACACACACACACACACACACACACACACAGAGTAAAGTGTTAGTGTTTATAATCACACTACTCCTCTCTCATACCCATTGGCAATTTGAACAGTCTCTTTTCTAGACATTTGGTCAGCCCTGAGAAGGGCTGTTTTTTAAACTTCAAAATGCACCTGGCTAATGCTGGCATCTCACAGGTCTAGCCCCGCACACACATCTCCTACTTCAATCGTTTTCCCAATTCACTCTTGTGATTGGGAGTGCAGAGGGAGAATGAGAGGCTTCACTATCCCAATCTTCCGTTTGAGGGATAGTGAATGTCTCTTCATGTCTTTCTCTATTCCACAACCGTGGATGAGACTGTGGTTGTTGCGGCTGAGACTGTGGTTGTTGCGCCCAATTCACTCTTGTGATTGAGAGTGAAGAGGAAGTTGCCTGTGCTTGACGAGCTGATTCTGGTGGTGAAGGCTTCTTCACCTCAGGTTTCACCCGACAGGCTTTAACCATCATGCGGTGAGGCAAGATCGGTCTTTTTATCTCCTCCTCTTCTTTCTTTTTTCTTTCCTCCTCTTCTTTTTGAATCCTGGCCTACTCATCTTCTTTGGCTCGAAACGTCAGCGATAGGTAGCCAGACTGACGATTGAATCTTTATATATGTATCATGAGCGCGGACGTGATGAAAAACACCCCCTATGATCCAAAAACTTACATTATCCCTATCATCACCAAAAACACGCGGACTTAAAAGAGAACACGCACTCACGTTTTTACTTTACTCATATAAATTATAAATTGAACAAGTTGTTTTGAAAAATACGTTGTGCTTATAGACGCGCTTCAATCAAAAGTAAAAAGGGACAGTGATTATAGACTCACTTCTATTTTTTCTAACTTTCTCACATACCATAAAAAAATTGAATGATTATTTCTTTTCGAGAATATTGGGTAGCCCTGAAAAGGGCTGTTTTTTTGTGTGTGTAAGTGTACGAGGAGGGATGACAATCTTTTATCGTCTAAGATTGCGTCCTCGTCTGGCAACAGGATAGGGCCTGCTTCTTCGGAAAGAGAAAGAGAACTCTTTCGTGTCCACACGGCAGTCGACAAAACTTCTGTCTGGGTCCTGTTGCTGTTGTTGCTGCTGTTGCTGCTGCTGTTCTCTCTGCTCTCTCTGCTGCTTCTGAAGTCTATACTTATCAGTCCATTCTTCTTTGTCTTTTTGAATTTCCTCTCTGAAGAGTTCTTCTATGAGGTCTTCCGTTACTTGTAGCATTCTAACATTCTCTATCTCTTCAGGCTTTGGCATCAGATTGTGTCTGATACGATGCAAAGTGACGTAAGCTTCTTTCAGTTTAGCTAGTCTTGAGCACGTCTTCGTAGGTGGATGAGTCAAACAATGGATGGCCAGACTGCTACTACTAGTTTCATTAAAGTCGTTTTCGCCCATATGGGCATGTACGACTGGTTAATTCCCGTTTGGAATAGTTTGATGTGGGATAGTTTGATGTGAGGGATAGAAAGAAAAGTCAAAGAGCATCTATATGAATAAAAATGTAAAACAAACGACAGACGCATTGGTTTCAAAACACATTTTTATTCAAATAACAAACATTTTTTCAAATAACAAACATTTTTTCAAATAACAAACATTATTTCAAATAACAAACATTGTTTTTCAAATAACAAACATTTTTTTCTTCCATAACACTAATACATTACCTTTGACATGGTTGACAACGTTGTGAATTAAATTGAGATTTCCACTGTTGGAAGTCATTGAGCCATTGATGTACATTACGTTTCCTAGCTAAAGACAACAGATAGCCATAATGGTCACAAAACCATCGATCTACTTTGTCATCGTTTCGAGACGAATGACGATCAAAATAAGTCACTAAATGTTCAAAAGAATAACCTAGACTGCGATGATGCAGATAATAGACACAATATTGTCCACACACCATAGAAACTGTGCCTTGTAATTTCACATTATTGAATCGTGTCGTCTGGGCATTTCTTCTCATAAAGTCAATGATATCATCTTCGAAAGGGGGTAATCCATACAAATCAAAATACTCCACGCAACCCTCTTGACGAAAGTAGACAGCTACCCAGTGAGTTCTTGGAAGATGACTGTCATCTGTGTTGATGACATAAGCTTGATTGTCTTGAGGTTTGCGATGAGGTAGTTCATCTTTAGCACACACGACAGGATTCCAAGAAGCAGTGTACGAACTACGGCTCAAAAGATTCTAAAGTTCCCAGGTATCCATTTTTTGTTTTGTAGCCTTGTTTTTTTCTTTCTTCACAGGTGATGATAAGTCATCAATTCAATCCAGACTTGTTGCTTGAAAATGTCTATCAAGTAACATTTGGTTTGCTTCGTCTCCTTACTCTTGGCCAAGAGAGCTTTGATGCTATCAATTTTTTGAGCAAACAATGGAGGAGAGGAATGATCACGTAAGCCTTTATACCACTGATGTAACACGTCTTCTTCTGAGATGAGACTCCAAGCTTCGTTCAGATAATCGTCCAATTTTTCTTCTTGACTCATCATCATACATTTATCGTGTTGAATTTGACTGGGATGATCGATTTGACATCCATAACAATCTTTTTTAATCATGTCTCTCATTTTATCTTCCAAGTGTTGTGAAAAACAAGCAACTAACTGTTGTTCCTGTTCTGGCCATCTGGATTGCATGATCACTACAACTTCTTTTTGGTCTTGGGTATCTGCTTTTTTTGTAACCTCCCATTCATGGATTCTCCACTATTCAAAGAAGGACAAGGGTCTTCCATAGTGTCTAATAGTCTAGAATGACTTCTCTCATACTGTTGATTTCTATGGTATTATCGAATTCAGCTTACAGAATGACATTCACCGCTTCGGTAAGAGGTCCTGCAAACTGAAGTTCCACACGCAGTTGCCCAGATTTTATAGGGTGGAAATGTCCCTAGTCGCTGCCTTGGTCTGGAGTGAAATAAAAAGCCCACAAAGTGTAACCTTTTGCATAGTCGTCGTAGGAAATGCCGTGACTGGTGTTGGTTCCTAACTGCCCTGTGGCTTCGTACAGCGACAAGTAAGACCTCAAGTAATTCTTCTGATCGTCAAAGTCGGGTTCGAAGGGCCGGGTACACAAAGTTTTGCCATCGCGACTGACTTCGATTTTGGATACTCTGCTGTGCTTAAACTGTAAAGGATTTTCATCGTGGGAACCGTTGAGGGCTGCATTGCTTACGATACCAATGAATAAACGTTTGGGTAACTGTACTTGGAACAGATGATCTTCGATCTTAGATCGGAGTTCAGTGGCAATGGTGAAAGTTTTGACTTCCACGCGTCTTATCGGATACTTGGCTGTCGTTCTGCTGAAAGTGTGACTGATATCATTTCCCACTTTAGGTAACACTTCCACACGACGCACGTATAACCTGGCTTCTTGGATAATGGTTTTGTATTCGATTCAGTCTCAAGCGAATATCAACTCCGTTCAGCAAATACTTTTCTTGAAACCACATGTCCAAATGCAAACGATCGAACAGTTCTAAACTACGTCCTTGCAAAATTTTCTTTCGACGGTCGTTAAAACCTACATTGTGAGGATCGGCAGGATTGTCACCCTCAGCTGCTACGGGCAAGGCTGTGTCGTTAAACTTATCTGCTGTGTCAGGTTTCCATACCACGCAAGCATTTAGATGAGTGTTCTTGGCTTCTTTTCCGTACGTCAAGAGATTTTCGAGGTACGCTCGGTAAGGGTAAGTATACATGCTACTGCTGATCAGTTTATTATTCATGTATAAATCCACATCGCTGAACAAGGAATGCATGAAATTGTTGACAGGAGCTACTCTATCATTGACTCCTGGATTGGTGTTGTCCGTTTTGGTTACTTTCACTTTCAAATACAAGTAACTGTTGTTGAGATCGATGTAATCTTCGGGTTGTCCTTTGATTTGAAACTCGATGGGAGCTGAATCCGTCAAAGAGGAGACGGGATGAAATTCGACCCATTGGGCTTCTTGCATGGTCATCATCGTGGGTGGCATGGCAAAGAGATCCAGTTCCGACTTGGAACAGGCACAAGATTCTTGGGGCATCATTTTTTCTTTTCAGTCTCAATGTTTTACTTTTAATAATCAAAAATGTCTAAGTCTCGAACTGTTCTTTTCGTCTTCGTCTTTCTAGCTTTAGAGATATGGAGAATTTTGGAAGGGTGTCTTCGTCGACGCTTTCTACCTTGTCCTTGCTGTGTCGTCAAGGAAGCAGGAATGCCAGACTCGGTACCGTTCAGGGCATTTATAAGACTTTCTCGTCGACCCAAAATTTCTTTACCCGTTTGAAGCAAGACATTTTTGCCTGCTCTCAAATAAGCTTCTTTAGGGTTTTGTTTGTCAATGAGAACATTTTGAAGAAAATCTTTGCCGTAAGTCAATGCAGCATTTTTTAAGGCGTGCAATCCTCGTGTCACCATCGGTTTTAATACAGGGACCACGGATTGAAAGGCTGATTTAAACATATCTCCTAAACCATGTCCTCGTTGTCGAGTGATTCCTTGGTACACAGGATACATCACTTTTTCAGTTGTTCGAGAATCGTTTTTGAAAATGGAGTTTCACTGTGACTTTCCCTTTGGTAAATGGAATATTTTGTCCTAGTTCTCCTTTTATAGTAATGTTGACACTGTCGAAATACGACTTACTGACAGGCAAATACTGAGGATGTACAAATTCGCGGTGAACGTGATAGGTATTTTCACCTTCATCGTCAGCGGTATTGGTATCCACTTTGAAAGGAATGACACGTAGTAACGGTACAGAGGTGTGTCCTACCACGTTGTACTCCACCACATCGGAGTTGAGACCTTGGTTCATTTCTAAAGCGGATCGAAAATATTTTGCAAAATCCAAGTTACTGCTTATGCCTGGTATTTCTTTTTTGTTCGAGAGCATCTTGAGGTCTCCACCTAAAATATCAAACAATTCAAGACAAAAGGTAATGGATATTATTTTCTTTTCTGAAAATTTGATCATGAGGCGACGAGCCACTTTAATGTACTCAAAGGTAACACTTTCTTTGTTTTTGTTCCAGGGGTTTACCAAACACAGCATTAAACCTGGTTGCAATCGCAGTCACTAAATGTTGACCACTAAAATAGTAGCCTGCAGGAATGGTGAACACATGAGTGGACAGTTGTTTAGTTAAGGGCTCATTTGATTTCTTTGTGTCCATGACAGTGATGCCTCGTTCGTCTAAGGCTTATTGCAATTGCTTGTCATACACTTCTATTGTAAAAGTGTTTTGATTTTCGATGATGTTTTTGATTTGTGTCGGGTGTATTATTTCCACTAAAGCTGCTTCCCAATGATCATCTTGATCCAAATGCATGGCTTGAGGTAATTTAGACGTGTAACAGCACAACGTGTTGTTACGAAACACCTCCATGGAGCTGTCACTAGGTAACGTTAAGTAAAATTGGTTAATAGTGTTGTTCATATTCCAACGTTCTTCTGTCCGAGGAGTCACTCGAGGTTAAAGGAGAGTCTAAAAGAGGATTGTGATTCGAAGGGTGACTGTCAGGAGAATGACTAACGTTGGACGCAAGACTCCCAATATTGTTACTGTTGTTCCCGTTGTAAGAGTATTTCAGGGAAGGAATGGGAAGAAGATACCCGATGCAACTGCTGAGTAAAATGGTCCACAATTGTTTGTCTCCTTGTTGCAAACTCAAATTAGCAATGGCTACATCGATGACACAATACACCACAAATATTTGACAGAAAAAGATGATTTGCGTTTTAGGGACACGTTCTCCACACCACACCCACAAGGGTTGCTTTTGTAAATCTTGCAGAGATGAAGTGGGTGAAGGAGTAGTCACTGTAGTCGCTGAAGCTGTATTGAAGGGCATGATGGTCACTTCTTTTTATAGTCGATGACTTGCGAAGCGTCAATCCAAGAATCAAAACTAGGAGGATATCCTTTCCAACGTACTTTGACTTCTTTGACATGACGTTTTCCTACTTTACGGGTTCTTCGTTTGAGAATGCTTTCAATGTCGTACACGTCGTTTTCTTTTTTGGTGACACGTTGTAACTCAGGCAAGTAAAACGTTCCTTTTAATACTTCTCCGTTCATGTCTTCCAATTTATAGACGGTAGGATGACGATCGCGCACTCGTCCAGTAACACGAAACAATTCGGTGGTCCAGTTGGGTAAGTAACCTTTGTCGAAAGTGCGTTTGGTTTTACCAATGCGTACCGAATCTCCCGGGGTTAACACTTCTTCACCTTTCTTGGGGACAGCCATCGTCCGGTACGTACCAAACAGACTCTCAAAAACAGTCACTTCGTTGTCAGGTGTCACATCTTGTGGAGCACGTCCAATACTTCTATGGTAAGATTGATTGTAGGTTTGAACTAAGTGCTGTAAGACGTCGATGTACTTGAGAGTGTGTTGATGCGTGAAATATTTCCACATGCGTTCTTTCAAGGTACGTTGAAAACGTTCCACGATACTGGCTTTAGTTTCAGGATTTTCGGTGGTGAAAAGATGATCGTCACGTTTCTTTAATTCTCGTTGGAAAGCTTGGTTCAGAAATTCGATGCCTTTGTCGGTTTGCCATCGAAGAGGGTGACGACCATTTTGTTTCAGCACCATTTTCAAAGCTCGTACTAACTCTCCGCTCGATTTGGATGTCAATTGTACGAACCAGGCAAATTTAGAAAAGACGTCGATGACACAAAACAAATATTTGTAGCCGCGATTGTCGGTCCCTAAATGAGAGACATCGGCTAAATCGGTTTGCCATTGATGATCGATGCCTTTCACTTGAGTGCGACTTCTGTGAAATTTTCGTCGAATGGGTTTGTGTAAAGTGTACTTCGCTTGTTCTTGTAACCATCCTTGTACTGCTGGTAAACGGAGCTTTGGTTTTGTTAATAAGGTACCCACTCTTCGAGGATATTGCTTTGGGTGTGACGAAATGGGGGTTGTTTGGAAACGGTGTTACGTGTCCGATGTGCCACAGGAGTTGACGTCTAGGGTACTGGTGGTAGTGGTGGAGGTGGTAATGAGATAGCTTTGGTCTTCTTTTCTTTACTCACTTCCGGTTTCCTTTCTTTCTTTTTCACATCTGTCGAAGGAGGAGTAGCCATCATCTTTTTAACCCAAGTTTTGAGTTCTTCTCGTTGGGGAGTGGGGTAAGGGGTTATCAAGGAAGCGGCAATCTTACTCGGAATGGGAGTGGTAGTGGGTGTTTGAAAGAGATCATGAGGTTCTTCTTCCTTGGGTAATGGTGGGGTGACGTCTGTTTTAACCACTGTAGATGGTGAGGGTGATGGGCTATTCATTAGAGCCTTAAAATCGGAAAAAGTGGGTTGAGCTGTTTGTTCCACAGCTTTCTGATGAAAGAGTTGCAGTCGTTTCAAGAGTTGACCGTACTTTTGCGATTTTTCGGTTTCGGATAATTTGTCGCGATGTATCAAGGATTGCAATTCGTGTTGCAATTGGGGCATCTCAGTCAAATCATGATTGGGTGGTTTGTAAGGGGGGGGGGGGGTAAGTTGTTCTTGCCAACGATGGTATTCCATCCATCGTTTGTAAGGAACCAAAGTCAGTTTTCGTCCTTCCATGGGCTTTCAAAAGTTATGTCTGAGATTGTGGTGATCCATAGTGTCCTTTTATCTTCTACCCATTCCTTGGGGAAACCCTTGGGACATCCCTTGGGTCATCCCTTGTATCAAACCTGGTATTATGCCTGTCAACAAAGAAGCAAGAATGGGTAAAAATCCTCCACGTTGCACCAACATCTTTTTCTTTTGACGGACGGATATTTTCTTTTGGACCATTTGACGAAGAACGTGTCGATGTTTGGCGAAGCATTTTTTCTGGTGTGGAGACAAAGGTATCGTGCCTTTCAAAACATTCAAACAACAGTCGCACACGGTATCGATGACATCTTTGGAGGCCGTTTTAATGATTTGTTTTCGCATGGGTGGAGAGGCTTTGGACAGGACGGACTACATGTCTCCGTGTTTGGCTAAACGAGCAAGTAGTACTTTCCTTTTCTTTCCTTTGTAGGGTGAATAAGAATGTTTTCTGCGAGGTGACATCTTTGCTTGTTCGTTCCAGAAATACACTGGCGTCAAAGACTTGATAAACACCCTATTTTATCTTTTTTTCTATTGGTTTCTCAAAAAAGTAACGGCATGCTTCGCTAAATTATCAAAAGAATCGCTAAAGATGCCAGTTCGGTTCTTAGCTGAATTGACTAGTTTTCTTATTAAAGATCCTCCACTTTGGTGACTTTTCTTTTTCTTTGGATGACTGTGTCTTTTGAGGGGAGGACGTCGTTGTTTGGTTTTTAAGCGTTTTGTAGGATGACGAAATTGTCTTTTTCCTTATCGTTTTAGGACAGCAGAACGTTGAGGGTTGTGGTGTGTTCGTTTTTGAGGAGGCATCCTTGAGTGTTCAGCAGTGGTACAGAAAATACTGATTCCCGTTGTTGTCCTCAAGTCATTTTTATACTGGAATGCGACGCCACTGATTATCTTTGCGTCGTATCAACTTCATGGCAGGTAACACACGTCTTGAAGGGGTTCGCAACGGACTCAATCGGGACAGTTCTTGTTTGGACAAATCTAGTAAACTCTTTAACATACGAGATCTTTCTTGGACATTGACTTTGGGGGCAGGTACTTTGTGAACATCAGCTACTTCCGCTAATGTGGACGAAGGTGTCACCGGTGGAGGAGACGTTTTGGGAGATGCAGATTTCCAATGTTTCATTAAATTAGGAAAAACGTGTGTCAAATTGGATTTGGCTGGCATCACCCGCAACGGAGAAGTGGAAGCCCCTGAGGCTACTGGAAACACGGTCCCTGCCAAATGTCTTTGTAGATCTTCTCTTACAGGTCGTGGTTGACGAAGATAAGGTTGCGTCCTGGCCGAAGTGCCTCTTTTGCGGGTGACCGCTTTTTTCTGTGGACTTTTCTTTTTCTGTGTTTTGGTCTTCGCACTATTGTTTTTTTTCTTAGGGGCTTGTTTGCTTTTTTTTTCTTGGGGTGAACTTTAGAAGCATTGGGATCCCATTTTAAAAGGGAACGAATGATGACACCTCCTAGAGAACCACTACCTCCAGGTTTCAATATGATTTGCTTTTTGATTTGAGTGTCGATGCGAGGATTAGCCAGTTGCGTCAAGGTTACTTTGTTTCTGTCAAAAAAGCGTTTGGTTTGATGTGGAATGTGAATGATGCCTTGCAGTATTTGACGTGCTGTCACCGTAAACCATCGTAAGACTTCTTTGAGACTGGCTTCTAAGACGTGAGCACGTATTTGTGGATTTATTTTGCGACTGATACCGTACAAGGCAAGAATCAATTTGATGGGAAGATGAGACTGAAGGGACGTCATGTTGACAATGTATGATACAAGGTCAAAGTGACCAAGGTTTTATAGAATTTTTTAGTGCTTCATAGTGTTATGATGACAACGAGGTCGTGTACACGACAGGCCCTCCGTCTTGGCACCAGTCGTGAAACAAATCGGTACGAAATCGCAAATATTCAGGGGTGGTGGGTTTTAAATCCACGAGTAAATAGGCGTGTGGCGTTTGAGTGGCATCATCGTACGCATGAGTCAGCCAAGGTGTTCCTAACTGTTTGGCTAAGACATGCACTTGTGATTTATCTCGAGGACTTTTAAATTAGACCACGTAATGAGCATTGAGACTAATGGTACGATGGGCTTTACTTTGTTGAAATAAATTTTGTGTAATGTAAATTACACTGGCATTACGATGATGCCCTTTACGCGTAAACCACAGTTTAATTTCTTCTTCGTCTTCTCCTAACATGTCGTCAAAAATGACCCAATGAGTTTGACTAGGGTCAGACACGATCCCCTCGTCTTCTCTAGGAATACCTTCTACAAACACAATGGAATCACCTTGACTTTCTTGTAAAAGGCTGTATGCCGATTGCCACTCTTTGTAACACCACACGATGCGTTGAGGTTGACGATCGATCAAATGATGTTTATGTTCGATCAAACGTTTGACAAATTCGGTTTTGCCTGAACCGCTAGGTCCAGCAATTAACATGTTAAAAGGATGACGAAGATACAAGGCTTTCCAACTAGCATGATCTAAATGTTCATCAATGACTTTGAATGTCGAGGAGGAAGGAGTACTAGAAATAGCAGAGTTAGCCATAGTCGTGTAGGGTATGACACTATTGACACAAAAACAGACAAGACAAGAGGTTTTATACTTTTTTCAAGATACGTTTATTTCAATGCAACACGAAAGACAAAAATACATTAAAGCCAAATGGATAAATACAGGGATAAAATACACAGGGAAACGATCAAAGTGGCATATAAACAAGTCTCTGTAAAACATTGTTTGGGTAATGAAGGTGTCCTAGAGGTAGTGTGCAATGTTCTTATATTCTCCTCTACATGGGTTACAGTCACATACGTGTCTTCTCGAAAGGGTCTTTGTGTGGGGAATGTCCATGACAGTTCTGTCTTGAACAGAGGGATTTTCCTGGGTAACAGATTCTTTCTCTTCTTCTTCTGGTACTGTCACTAACACAGGTATAAAAGTGACTTTTTTCACTCGACGATGTATTTTAGGAACACAACGCTTGGGCATAATGGGATGCTTCGTTTGTCCAAGCCTCAAAATCCCAACATTTCCAGTTACGTACATCTGTCCAATGAGGGTGTAAATCACATCCTACACACACACATCTTCGTACACCGCTTCCGTACGTAAAAGTTGACGAAACTTTTTTCCTGTAGAGGTCGAGACGTATCCAGATGAATGCGTAAGGCTTTTAACAGAATGAGTCTCTCGTGGACATTTAAAGAAGTCAACATACTGTCTTTTTGGTAGGTAGTGTTCGTAAAGTGTCCACAAGGAATCGACAGGTAAACGAAATCCCAGAAAGCAAGTCACTAAAACACACACCAGACGTCGACCCCCATTCATAATGCACAGTTCTTGCAATAAGTGTTCGTAATCTTTCACTGTGTGAATCTTCTCATTGATATCCTTCAATGGAATCTGTTTGATCACCAGTGATAAAGGTTGTGGCATGGTGGTTCTCTTTTATACTTCTTTTTTCTGTCGAAAACCATCAGTGTATATTCTACACAGAATCAAATCTGCTCCGAAAGCGAAAGTGATTAATATAACGTGTAATTTCGTCCCACTGCCATTCAGGGTAACGGTTAAGAAGGATCAAAACATCTTCAGATGTAAACGTACTAAATTGGAAACAGAGCAAAAAAATACCCTTGATCCAGAGAAATCTAGCACGTTGGTTGATTTTTGTCACTTCCCTTTTGTGAAGTTCTCGACACAAAAGTTCTACAGTCACCCATTGAGATTTTTCTTTAGCAAGACCCTGCCAATCATCCTTGGAGATCTTCTCTTGCGATTCGTGTGGTAATCCTTGAATATAATGTTTTAGAGAGGGCTTATATACTGGTCTAGGTTTGTTACACGACATGGAGCAGTAGTGTCACTTCCAATCACTAGGTCCCACTAAAGGTAGGTATTGACAATTCGGAGACCATCGAGCATGTTCCAGGTAAGCGGAATCTTTCTGTTCCCACTCGTAAATGGATACACCACAACTGAAACACTTGACTTTATTCCCTTCGCTTAAGTAGAAAAATCCGGCTCTGGCTAATTCTTCAGGAGTTGGTCCAGGCAGATATTTTGGCCATTTAGCTTTGAAGGTTTGGAATCGACTTTTAAAGTGACAGTATTCAGGCAAACTCGTCGGGAACGAATATTCGAGTCTCCTCACTTCCGTTCGATGCAGGTACGGTGAAATTCCTAGGAGTCCACGATAACGTGTGGCACCGCTTTTGCATCCCTCAGGTTTGACACGCACAGCATCATTTTCCAGGGTAGATATAGGGGTAGTAGTAATAGCAACGTTCCCACGATATCCTGCTGCATCACTAAGGTCACAGCGCCTGGCATCACTACAATCGCAAAGTTTAGCATCGCACTCCACTTCAGAATTCCCAAATTTGAATGATATCTGTTTAAATGGATTCATCTTCTTTTCGCTTGGTCGATGTAGTGACAAATGAACTATTGGTCTTGGACAATGTCTCTTTTTATATGCTGTCCAATTTCGACGTGACCGTACGGTAGAGTGAAGTGATTGGGAAGCCGCACTTTCTTCTGGTACACGATTTGATAGACGTTTTCCAAAGACCTACTGACGATTTGGTGTGTGGGTAAACGTACAATCTTGTGCGGATCGTGGGTGGTCACTTTAAACGTTTCATCCTGTCCCGACTGTAAGGCTTCTTGAAGCACGTCAAAGTTCACCACTCGGCTGGTGCGATAATTGAGAGTCAATCCTTTCACTTTGCATTCGGTGTGCATTTCTCCTTGTGGGTCTCGGTATTCGTAGCCGTAATTTTTAGGTCCACCACTTGCAAAACATAGAATCTTGTCGTCGGGATGTTCATCGGTCCAGGCTCCTAAACGGTCTCCTTCAATGACAGGGTTACACTGGTTCGGCCGGTGAATGTAGATGCAACTGTCCGTGTCAAAATACAGCACACGATCTCCTCACAGTTCTAACACTTCGTATAATTTTAAGCGAGCGTGGGCTGTCACGTAAGCCGCAATGATGACATTTCCAAATGTGTCGGCTTCTACAAAGTTTAATTCTTCTTCGTAATTGACTAAGATCAAGTGCTCACAAATGACGTCCACGTGTTTCATAACTTTGGTTTGGTCGTGAATCATCTGGAAGTAGCGAGACGGTTCGGACAAACGCTCTGTCTTGAGTAAAGACGGTCGTTGTGCCATTTTACCCCACAAACAATTGAGCATGACTTTGGCAAACGATCGCCTTTCTTCGTTTTTCTCGATGTGGTCTAAAGTGATGCCTTCCTGCTCCCGATATTTTTCTTTGAATATATTTTGGTCTTCGGTAGTGTGACACCAGGAAGGATAGCCGCTAACTTCTTGTTTTAGTTTTAAAAAGGCATTCACGTAGTCTGCAAAAATACCTTTCTGTGTCTCGTCGCCCTTGCGGTATTGTTGTGTCTTGGGAAAGTGATAAATTTCGTACACTTCTAACAGGTCTAGAGCTTTAAACAATTCCACGCTCACCCACGTTCCTGTCAAGGCACGTTCTTCCTGGGTGTGCTGACAAGGTTGATCTTGGTTGCACATTTCGGCACATGTGCGACACAAAGGAAACATCAGTTTTCCATGGCAATGATGAGGTAAACGGGATGGTACAAGTCTGTGGGAGGCAAGACTTTGCACTTGATCAATCCTTCGTACTGACGTATGTGGTCCAAGTCAATGTGTTCTGTCATCAGTTCTGGGTGACCTACGGGAAAGTGACAATATTTGCAGACGTAAAGATACAGCGAACACACGTCCAAGTATTTGATTTCGTCTCCTTTCTCTTCATCCGCTTGGTACAGCAAACAAGTGGCATTCGATCGTCCTCCGTACAAACTATCCCGGGGGTTCAGGGGGTTCACCAACTTGTAACTTTCTACGATGCGTTTAAACTCGGGATCGGTTTTCAAACGCTGATCGTACTCGTGTTCCCACATTTCCACTACCTGGTATCCTTGCTGTTCTAACTTCAAACGTCTCTGACAAGTAGTCTGGTACAAATCTTCCATAGTCCGTTGTAAAAACTGATTTTTGGTGTCTCGCTGAGTATTGCATATGGGCCATCCGTGAAATAAACATCCGTTAAACTCGCACACAATTTGAGGGTTTTCAAAGTCCCAACCATCCACCGAATACGTTAAGATGGTCTTTTCACCTCCTCCGTTGTGAGCGTGTTGGATCCATTTGTCTACCTTGTCGCACAAGTAATGGAGCCAGCGTAGGGCTTTGACCGAGTATTGACGTTTGACAAAATTTGTCGTTTGAGGACTGATGACAGCTAGAGTATTTTCAGGCATGAAGCGTTTTCGGTACACAAAGGAACATGCTTTGGCAATGGTACAAGCTTCTTTCAAAGGATCGATACCTCCGTACTCCATGAACAATTCTCGAAATTTGCCACAGCAACGTCGTAAAATGTCCACTTCAGATCGACAGTACTTTAACATTTCTTCTTGAAAGTCAAAGGGGTCCGAGGCGTGAGTCTGGTACTAAGCATGGAAAGCTTCTCGTTGTTCGGTGCGCATGTTGTCGGGGTCGTAGTCGTCAGCCTCAGGCAAATGGGGTAGAACAGCATGTTGATTGGCTTCAGTATTGAAAAAGTGTGGAAAATAACCTTTTTCCATTTCTGGCATTCCAAACGTTTTAGGCATGCGACTCAAAGGCATGGTCAAGTAAAACATCGAATCTTTAAACTGTACTTGACCTACTAGCATAGATATGATTTTGGCTCCGTTCAAAGTCACTTGAGGCCGTTCGGTACTTTGTTCCGCATAGTATCTAAGCAGAAATTGTCCATCGTATCCCGAGAAATTGTGAGCCATGACCGTGGCATGGTGATGACAATCTCCGTAACGTTCGAAGTCTTCTGGACTCCATGTTTCGTCAATGGAGTTTAGGATCCATTGGGCAAAATTGGCTAGCGTGTTGGACCCTCGAAAGATTTTTTCACGTCCTCCAGGAATCTTGCTGCAGTGAGGGCAATGACTAAAGATAGGTTTTTGGATACATTGCTCGCACGCACGGTGAGCCACGCAGAAATTAGGAATGTGAATACCAGTTTCTTGCATGCATTCGAAATCAAAAAAAATAAAATTCCCTTTCTTCTTGGAATCTTCTGGTCAGGGATGATATTTTTCAATGAAGCATTCGTGCTCCAAGTCCACGATTTGGTGACAAATGTGACATCGATTCTTCCCTCGACAAACGTGTAACTTAACACTATTGGTACGTATGCCTTGTCCACAAGTAGGGCACAATCTCAGAAGCTGACAAGTACTTTTCTGCTGTGAACCTTGCATCTTCAAATGTTGTTGGTAACAGGTAAGACTGACAAAAGTGCGCTGACAAACAGGGCAATGCACTCGTACTTGTCCTTTGTCCAGACAAGGTTGAGAGGCCAAACATCCCACACATTTCGATCCACAATGCTTGTGTTGTTCTTGATTATTATAACCATAGTCACATTTTTCATAGTAGTAACCGTATCGCAGAAATCCAGTGATACTGGTAATGGTATCAAAATGACCGTGGTGATGATAGACGTGAATGTATTTTCCGTCTTTGAAATCGTGGCCTCGAAACAAAAGAGGACCACGCACTTCTTGAGGGTGTACTTTCAAGGTGTAATGTGTAGCTAAGACGTCTTGCAATTTTTGCATTTCTGGAATGCCGCAAGGGGTGTCTTTGGATATCCCCGCTTGCTGTAACAGGAGTTCTGCTTCGCTTCTTTGTTTGGCTTTGTCCGATTGTCGAACAGTTTTCCAGGCTCTTTTCCATTCTATCGTCTCGTTCTTGTTGGCATACATTTGTCCCACGACGATGGCACGGGCTAAACACATCTGGTCTTGAGGATTGTTAATTTGGACGAGGCTTCGCTTAATGTTGCGAAGGCTGTCCATCAATAACACTTTTTTGCGTCGTCCGGTCCCCTGAGGAAGAGACACGTGAGTCATGAACAGTGTGTCTTTTCCATCGGTGATGTGAAACTTGTCGTTGGATTGTTGCACATGTTGAATTTTGTCGATGACTTTGGAAGGTGTTAATTGCGATGGGTTAGTAAACTCGATCCAAACGGTAGACTTCAAATTATCGTGATGAATAGAAAGTTTCAAGCGATCGTATTCATTGGCTTGACATTGCTGTTTCAGTGCAGTTAACACAGAATCCCACACCTCGGTAATGAACCCTTCTGTATTTTCCAAAGGTACATTGGACTTGAAATCTTTAAACTTTACGGCATACGTGTAAGCCGTTATTCTAAATTTTCGAGAGGAACGCTTTTCCGTCTCTCGAATGTGATAGTAATTTTCAGGGTTTACTAAGGGTGGTACACTTTGCTTGGACGTCGATTGTCTGGGTGTGGATTCGGGCTCACTCATGTCATCTTCAAAATCACTGGCATGTATTTGAGCCAAGACTTCAGCTACTTTGCTAGGCAATACATTACGTTTCTGTCTCTTACTGTCTTCTCCTTTCTCCACAACATGATGCGGTCTTTTCATCTTGTCTGAAAATAGTCAAATGACTACCTTTTAAAGACCATAGCCCCTATATATTTATGTCCGATCCGTGCATATATAAAGGGTCAGTGTCTAACCTTTTATTCTCACATTGACCAGAACGATGAGAACGATGGAAGAACCTACACAAGTGGAACTTCTCATCAGAGCTTTACGTGGGGTCATACGAAAGTTTTCTTCAGACAACCCGACAGGTTACTCTCCCTCCTTTCCAGATAAAAGTCAAGATACTTGCTATATCTGTAAGAAGAAAGGACACTGGGCTACAAAATGTTCAGATCGTGACAAAAACAAAAAAGGTACGAATAGAGACAAAAGTCAAGATACCTGTTATTATTGTAAAGAGAAAGGACATTGGTCTCCAAACTGCCCTAAGAAACAACAGGAGCAGGAGGAGGAAGAGGAAAAGAATTCTGAACCGGAGGAGGAGGAAGAGGTAAAGAGTGAAAAAGAAGAATCCTATGAACTTTTTAAAGTGGTATTGTGTTATGTTATGTTGTGATATTGAATTGTAACGTTTGTACCAGAATACACTAGAGAGAAAAAACGTAAGTGTCTCTTGGTTTTGATTTTATAGAATAAGAACCTACACTCACACATTCATTCACTCACACGTAGATCATGGGTTTTAAAAAAAATAAAAAAGGACTTTTGAGTTTTCATTGAATTAGTCAATTCAAATAGTATTTATTTTCGAAATAATTGGAGTGGCCCTGAAAAGGACCGTTGGTGTTTTATGTGTTTCAAAACATAAAAACTCAGAAACGGGACGTAATCATCTTGAGCTGTCTTAAGCCTTTGCCACGGCCAAGGCCTACTTCGGGACTGGTGATTCATGTCAATAATTTGGTAGAAATCACTAACGGTGGTATGGCAGACGTAGTCAAAGAGAGATTGGGTTGTTTAGCTCGAGAAGGTCTTTGTCTCTTCGGTCGTGATAAAGAAGTCTGATACATTTGTTTCAGACTCCTTAACTCTGCTAAAATATCTAAAAGTACCGTCGTGACCGTTTGATTTTCACTATTTTCTTTGTCCTTGGTCTTTTTTCTTCTCGGTTGCTGCTACTGTTTCTTCCTGGTGTTTTCTTCTCGCTTCTTCTTCCTGCTGTTGAATAATAAAAGCTTGTTCTTCTACTTTCTGTTGTTGTAAAAATCGCTCCAATTCTTCTTTTTGTCTGTGCTTAAAATCATCGACGTGTACATAAGAAGAAGCAGAAGGCAACGAAGGTTCCGGAATAAATTCTTGTGATGTTAAAAAATCCACAATATCCCAGTTAAAATCAACTTCTTCAGGATGTAGATTTGTCATGACCTTAGTAGTCACTGCTGGCCCATGACTTGCTGTCTCTACTACATTCTAGCAAGGATCTTATCATTCGACTAATAGAAGGATCTATTCCAATCCATTGGTACAATAGTGACACGTATCACACTGATTATTCCACACTGCGTGATATGAGACATCACACAAATTAGTCCACAATTCCATGACATGTGACATATATCAGACTGATTATTCCACACTGCGTGATATGTGACATATATCAGACTGATTATTCCACAATGCGTGTTCTGTAACATCACACTGATTATTCCACAATGCGTGATATGTGACATCACACTGATTATTCCACTATGCGTGATATGTGACATATCATACTGAGGATGACTATTTAAGATTTCAAGAAGAGACGTTGTCATACAAAAATCCAACTATATAATTTTATAATTTACGTTTCATCGATAACAAACAAAATGATTAATGGAGATTGTCCGATTCGCCCATCATACTACTGAATAACATTTTTATCTAGTAACTTAGTATACAATTAATCGTAATGTAAATTAATTGTACCATATTGCGATTCTTTGCTGAAATCTTCAAAATCTATAGGTACCTTTCTTATGCGGAGAAGTGTTTATATCCTTCAGCAGCATCAACGATTTGTTTTCCTAAAATTGTCATCTGGCCTCGCGCCTTCTTTCCGTTGCAGGCTACTTTTCATGAGAATTTTCACTCTGTTCCTGGACCTCCAGATTTTAATAGAACAATCATCGCTTACAGTCACCAGACTTTCTTGATCTGCTGGGTTAAAGGCAACAGAATTTACAACATCTGAGTGTGAAAACTTCCTCAAACAGATCCCGTAATGGAGGTTCCACATATGTCCATACTTGTCTTCTGCTCCGCTTCGAAAAACAAAACAAAATTTAAATGTCTAATGCATGGTCGATTCCGGATGGAAAGATTACGTAATTTTTGTAATATTTTCCATAGTCTTGTTGGGTCATTCCTCATACTTCCGCATTGGAAAGAAATTATTCATACCTTCTAAACCATATTTGCATTGTTTTGTTTTCATTTAGCTCCCTCTTGCCATTAAAAAAGGACTTAATCGTTTCGTACATGCCCCTGTTGATTATCATTTAATCTGTATAGACAACTTTAAAATAGAACTTGTTTATAAATGCAGGGATCATGGTTGAATAATTGGCGAACTACGATTTGCTGGTATCAGCAGAGAGGGCGAACCCACCTCATTTTATAAGGTTTCATATGCTAAACTACGGCTTCTTACAAACACGAAATATAACGCCAATAACGCCAAACGCCTGTAGCTTTCGAGGGTTTCTCTCTCGATTAGTTATTTTTTTAACTAACTATTCGTCTAAAGAAGTAACATTCGCGCGAGGTTACTCCTTTGACATTTATTCAAGGTCCCACACTCGCTGCTGCAGTAAATTAAATTATTATTGTCAATACTGGTTGGTGAATCACTGTGTGGGCACAAGAGCGACTAGAAGCAATTAAGAAAGTTCTACCAGTCCATAATTCTGTCATGCAAACATGAAAGTAACACCGGAAATCTCAGGTTGATTATGCAAAACTTCTCAACAATTATTCCAACCAGTTACATAAAAGCAAAACCTCTTCTTCCGAAACTTTAAAAAATAGCTTCAGAAACTAAAGACATCAAAACTTTTACAAGATATTCCTGGTCGAGCAAAACCTATTATTAAAGATTAAAAATTGATTAAGAAATAATTGAAAAATTACGCAACAAATTTACTGAAGATGATTTAAAAGTACTCTATAAAACTGATTCAAATGAATTTCCAGCTCTTGTTACAGAGACCAACATGAAAAATAAATTTTCGGGTCTACAACACTGGGCTGATGTGTTTTATAAAATTAGAACTAACAAGATTAGCATCGACACAAAAAGTACATCGTATATATAATACCTTATTTGTTTCTTTGATTAGGATTTTTAACGTAGCTTTAACAATATTTCAGTCATATCGCTACAATGTCTGCAGTGAGGCAGTTTATAGTATTTGTTTGTTCGTTGAGGATTTTTAACTTAGCTTTAACAATTGTTCAGTCATATTGCTACGATGTCTGCAGTGAGGCAGTTTATAGTGATGTCTAGCATTTGGGCATCATGAACACAGACATATCAAATCAGGAACAGCAGGGAAGTATTCTGTAAACATTCACACCTCACGTAAACCCTCGATGTTTGATTGCACATGAACCAGTTAATTTAGATTATCTCAGATGTCTTGATTCACAACTGACAAGAATAAATTTCAAACGTATGGACCAGATCGATAAAGTAATCGATTTATCTGTCGGAAGTCTACAACTGAATCTATACATACAATCTTAATGACAGTCGGAAAAGTCACTGACCTTAAGAGTTCACAATATCAATTTCCTGCACGTGACCTGTCGCAAGTATATTATTGCATTTATGATAGTTGCGACACATAGCATCAGGTGTAAAATTCTTGTTGTTAAAAACCTTTACTTTACAAACTATTATAAATTTTCTTATAGCAAACGGGCCTTTGATCCCAGTTCAACTTTCACTTTCTACGATTCAGAACGGTTACACTTGCATTTTCTATAATCCTCTTCAGGTGTCTTACACGTGCATTTATAGTTTTAATTGTTTATTCGCCTGCTAGTTTATTCTAACCTTTTCAACAGCGTTACAGAGAGGTAGCATTCTTCTTAATTCGACATCATCCCCAAATGAAGCAAAGGCAGCTTGTTGAATTTCATCAATAAATTCATATTTTAATGGCATAATATATCTTTCCGCTGATTTGAATTCTTACAAATATTCGAAATCAGAAGAAATTTTGTCAGGATTGAAATTATCAGATAATTGTATCCTTCAATTTTTAAATTTGCAATAGCAGAAAAAATATTTCTATTTTTATAATTCATTATATAATAAATATATCTTTAAATTTAAAAAAAATATACATGTGGACCCCAAAATTGTCTTATGACATCTTTGTAGGTCTAAACTTTACGTATATAAAACGCACAAATCACCAGCTCCACGAAGTTGCCTTAGGACATCTTCGCAGGGTCAGGATACATACATACACACACAAGACGGCACAATCAACAGCTCCACGAAGTTGCCTTAGGACATCTTCGCATGGTCAGGATACGTATATACACACACAAGACGGCAAAATCTCCAGCACCACGAAGTTACCTTAGGACATCGTCAGGGGATACATAATTTCATACTGCACATACATATAGACGGTAGAGACTGACAGAGCCATCTCTACGTTCAATATTTTCTGCACACTCCCCCAAAAATCAAACCCATCACGTGGTGACATAGTAGGAAAATGTTTCGTGTTCGATTTCGATCGTTAGGGTTATATATATATATATATATATATATATATATATATATATATATATATATATATATATATATATATATATATATATATATATATATAATGAATGTAATTGATATCTTGGCGACTAGAGGGCGAGAACCAGTTAAATACCTTTCGGCGCTACCAAATTCTATCCGTATGATCATAATTGGTCGTATGCGAGTGGTCAAACGCAACTGTTACTTAATTTAATAATGAGGTGGTTAATATGGGACAAGTTGTATTTATTTGTACCATCTCTAGATGATCAACGATGCTATGATGTGCTTAATTTTAATTAGAATGCAAAGTCGTTGGATTAGTGCGGTAATAATGACATCGAACCTATTACTGATACTAATGAAGCGCCATCTGTAGATAATATTGATGGATCTATATTTAATTTAGATGTATACTTCGATGTGATGTTGCATAAACAGTCCGATCCAGCGCGTATATTTTCTCGACGTAGTCATTCAAATACAGATGTGATTTATGCAACACAACGATATACACAAAATACTAAAAGTGATCAGGGATAACTAATAGTGTAGCTGTATTTAATGGTGTTGATTCCCATACATTACGAAATATTCATCAAACTTGGTGTAGCGGAGATATCGATTATAATTTGTTTAGAAATGTATTTAGTCAGTCTTTCATAGTCACCACACACGGATTTATAAGACTACATTTACATAATCCACGAACACGATACAGAAATGAAATTGATAAAATCTTTGGACTGGACCTCGAATAAATGTCAGCTGAGCAACCTCGCGTGCATATTTGTTTAGAAAAATAGTAACAAAACAACAAATCGAGAGAGACACCCTCGAAAGTTAGAGGCTTTAATTTGGCGGTATTGACGTTTTTCGTTTTTGTAAGAAGCCTTTGTTTAGCAAATGGGATCCTATAAAATGAGTTGGATTCACAATCTCTGATGCTCTGGTGTATCCATTATTTGCTTTTGTTCCCAGTGTCTGCTTACAATTAAACAATAACATCCTAAAAGATGCCACATGCCTCGTATTGATGAACCAAGTCATCCGCAAAACTAATCTTGAAACGGAACGTCACTTTTGTGGATTTTTAATATTGAGTTTGTTCGTTTTTGTTCTTTATAGCACAGCAATACAAGTAGGTTATTTAGTGCCGTGGCGATTGGAGAAAAGTATATTGTAGACACCGCTATCGTTGACCTATGCTGGTCAAATGGTCTGATTCAAACCCACGTCATTTCAGTCGCTAGTTCAGCACAGTAACTGCTATGCCACCATGGCTCCACCTTTCCTCACGAAATAATTTAAATATAATCTTTCCTTTCTGAATCATTTAGGACTTTAAAAGATTAACTACATTCTGAGAATTTATATTATGCCACATTTACTAAAAACATTCGAAATCTGACACATGCATTACAAAATCATGCACAAACGTTTCCAGCTAAAGGCAGTTTGTCACAGTGGGTTACCTGTAATCAAGAGTTAAAACTACGTGCATTCTTTCCACTCAGTGTACAAACTTTGTATAGCGATGAAATACTGTTAGAAATTCAGAGACTAATGTATGAAAGGCGTTGAAAACAACGAATACTTAAATTAGACACGTGTCTCGTCATTCACAAATGAAAAATTGATAGATAGCTTGTATTGTGAACAAATGACATCCTGGTAAATTATCATCGAAGGTAACGTAGAATATAACTTCATATTTGTACGTGTTTATTAAAGGTAAACCGAAGAGCACAAACCATGCAACCGAATCATTTAATCCTGGAGAACAACACAGCAAATCGGAAGTTATTGTTTGCTAAACTCTATATGTTAACTGATTTTTTGACTTTCAACTCGGTATCCACGAACATTTTATCATAGTTAATTCTTTATGGTGACGTGTTGTTACAATATTTTAGAAAACTTACCAGTTTCAAGACCGTTTTTTAACTGTACAGAAACCCATTTTCCTAGAAAATTCATCAGGACTACTTACCGATCATTATACTTTAGTTCTCAAAAGTTATATTGATTGTGCAACGTATTTATTATACTAAAAAAACACATTTTGTTCTAGTTAAAATTGTTTATTCGATAATACTTACTAGACCATGATACCTAAGGAGAACTATTGTGTTATGACTGGGTAACGTATCTAAATAATCTGAGCTAGCTATTTGCAAACCAGGTGGGTTGGAGCGATTGTGCACTTGATAGTTATTTATTGAGTTTGTTGTAAGTTTAGGAGTACTAGACATATCATAAATATTGGGATGGTGGGACAGTTCATAAGATCGTACTTTTAGCAATCATTCCCTTAACTTCACAGAGTGTATTTATGGATGTATCTAGTACATTGATCCTAATTACTTCTAAACATGTGTGTCAGCTGGTCCTGTTAGGCTATTGGCCATTGTTACATCTTACATTCACTAACCTAGCCACATAGTCCTCGCACACATCCGAATGAAGGAAGAAGCAATCATCGCTGGGTGTATATGCTTTGTGTGATGTATCCATTTTATATACCATCTTGACCTGCCTAAGGTCAAATACGTGTAGGAGAATTTCATCTGACCAGGGTGGAGGCTTGAAAGGATTCTCAATTTGGTAGCCGTCTAGCCATCGTCGACTATTTACTTATAAATATCTGCAGAAGAAAATGTTAGCAGCACCTGATAAGAAAAAGAAGCATTTTTGTGTGTCTTTAATTACGAGTTATTTACAAATTATTTTTTACTGAACCAAACTATTTGAAAGCGCACACATTTTATACATGGAAAATATGAATGATGTATTGTAATCCGTGTAATAAACAGCCTACGCCTCTTATTGTTTGACATGTAATAAATACCATATACTTCTTATTGTTTGACATGAAATAAATACCCTACGCGTCTTATTGTTTGACATGTAATAAATGGCCTATGCGTCTTATTGTTTGACATGCAATAAATAGCCTATGCGTCGTATTGTTTGACATGTAATAAATACCATATTCTTCTTATTGTTTGTTATGTAATAAATCCCTTATGCGTCTTATTGTTTGACATGTTTTTCATGTCCTTAGTATTTTACCTGCCGTCTTCTAAGCAACTAAATAGCCTCCTAGTGTTTGACTCCAGGTGTTCCGAACATCAAATACACTTTATGTCCTTAATGTATGAATTATCATCCTTGCAGTAAATACATGTCGGTTGTTACGTCAGTATACGTATTGTCAGCTATGCTACAAAGTAAAATAGCAATGTTTATTTACAAAGAAATTATAAATATGTCAATGCACTACGCTTATATTCACAAAACACATGGAATTTCAAATTGCACATCAGATGACATGGTGAGAAATGGGCTGGATTGAATATCTCGTGGAAATGCAATGGTAACATTTATGAGTATAAAAAGTCTATTATGTCTGTATTCAGTTTCATTTAATATAGATCAAGGAGTAACTACAGCCAGTAATGAGTGATATTGGTCACAGTAATTCTTTTTAAAGCATTACGGTATATATTTTACCTGTGATCAGGTGACAAGCACATCCCGATGATTTTGCCATGCATAGCGAATATGTATTCTATATTGTCAAAAGGATCTCCTAAGGTCGAGTCATGCATGTTAGGTTCATCCAGGTAAAGTTGCCCTGGTGTTTCATCAATATAATCCTCCACGCGAAAACGTTTTATGCCTATATGAAAGGCTGCATACGTCTCTGATCCACAGCTAAATATCAAATATTTATCTGACAAATTATTTGACGAAGTACTGCTTTCACCAGATGCGACATTGTTTCCTGATAATTTGGCGCGGCAGAGCTCCTTTTTTGGATAATTTGAAGCAGGGGTTGAACTTAAACCATCATTTGAAGAACCAGACTGTTGTGTTTGTAAAGCAGAAGAACCAGACTGTTGCTTTTGTAAATCAGAAGCATCCGCACAGAAGCGAAATTTTTCTCCATCTCAATTGCAACAGATTTCAAGCCGAATCTTACATCGGCATTGACAGAAAGTAATTTAATTTTCTTTTCTGTCTGATCCGATATCTTCTTACAAGTTTGATTAATATTATCTGAACTCTCACGTTTGTCTTTCATTGCTAGATTTCTTTCAAAGCACGCACATAGAAACAGACAATTTTGACCGCTTGTCGTCCCGCTGATTTGGATGTGAATCAACTGTTTGTGTAATCGTGGTAAGAGCATTGCTGCGAGTATTAACGCTCTCTCTGACCACAATGGCAAATATTAAATATCTCACGTGACTGGCATTCTTGTTAAGAAAGCGAAAAATGCGTTTTTTGACGGGTTCTCTCCTTTTTGGAGTGGCCTGAAATTCAAAATTATAGCATTTAGTTAATTCTCCAAGCAGATACATTCACAGTTTTTAATGGTATAAGAGTGCAGCATACATTTATATTTCTGGCATTGCCTTTATGGGAGTTCATGTTACAGCGACACTCCAGCAGTTGAATTGTTTCAAGACATTACTGTGACTCTGACAAGAATAGCAGCTGAGATAAATAAATAGCATTTCATATTTTTAAATTGATACTTCATCATTTGGCTCATAATAAAGATACGGGATACATGTTATTAGTGGCATAGAGCCACGTAACCTTCACTCCATTAAATGGTTTATTGAATATTGTGTCAGCAATGCACACACCAAAGCTTCGTGTTCCTCGAAACAATTTTAGTGTGCATAATATAAAGACAGGGGCGTTCGCATGGAAACACGAATTAAAGCGTTGTACAAAGTCACTACTATCTAAAACTTGGATATACGACTTTTAAAATATAGAAATAGTATTTAGGTATATAACGGTTTACAGATTAATAATGTTATTTCGCTTTTGCCTATAGTTATTACAATAAGTTAATTATATTAAAATGTTTTCATCCGAATTGAGTGATTGTAAATTAAGTCAGCAAAACTGATGTCTGTCCTACTGTTTCATGTAGTATTTATTGTCTATACGATTAAGCAAACGTTCCGAAATGCAAAAAATAACAATTGCTAAGCAACGCAAAATAAACGAATTGAACTGTTCAAATCGTATCCAAAAGTTGGAATGAAAAACCATTACAAATAACGCAAACATAAAGTACTACACTAATAATAGATATCAGAAAAAGATTTTAAAATCATGTGATAGGAATATATATATATATATATATATATATATATATATATACATATAATATATATAATAGGTGCAAAAATTATAAAATAAAGGATAAAGCTTTTAAAAAAACTTTTTTTCCCCACTAAATTGTCAGGATATTATCTGAATGTGTCTTGCAATACCTCAGTGGAGTGTATCTGCCCTTACTTTGTCCCTTAATACACATGTAATTAGGAAGCCATCATCACACAAGACCTTTGTCAGACTACACAAATATCAAGTTTCTGTTAGAAAATTGTTTTTTGATTTATGTAGGTAAGAATGAACTAATATGCCAAAAGGTGGAATGGCCTTTTATTTTCTGATCGTACATGGTTTGGTATGTTGGATTAAATACTATGTAATATATCAGAGATTTGTTTCATAATATACTTTAGCGACATTGATGATCGTGTGAAATAAACTGGTTGTTCATCAAGACTTTCTTGAATGAAAAGTATAAGATTTATATATTTTAGGACATACTTCAAGAACTGTATGATATGCAATAATAAAGTTAGTTTGCAGTAAAACAAATAACCCTAAATATTTCGTGACAAACAACACGTATTTAAGAAAAGTCAAGATTTTAGTTTTTTGGTTATTGTCAGTTACATTGTACATGTAATCGGCATCAGTAAACATACCTTTCTAGATTTCGAACATTTGAATCCGTTTTCTTCTGTACATGTATAATCTTTAAACACAGAAGTAGTTGAAAATAAATCATTAATAATCTTTGAATAGAGCTGATCCCAAAGTCTTCGACGTTTAATGCGCAGTCAGTTCCTTGTTGAAAGCACTTATTGGGTTATTAATTGTAGTTTCGAAAGGTAAGCGACGTTAACAATGTGTTGTTAATTGTTGTTTCTAAAGGTAAGTGACGTTAACAATGTTTGTTAATTGTAGTTTCGACAGGTAAGTAACGTTAACAATGTTTGTTAATTGTAGTTTTCACAGGTAACTGACGTTAACATTATGTTGTGAATTGTAATTTCTAAATGCAAATGACGTTAACAATGTGTTGTTTATTGTAGTTTCTAAAGATAAGTGACGTTATTGATGTGTTGTTAATTGTAGTTTCTAAATGTAAATGACGTTGACAATGTGTTGTTAATTGTAGTTTCTAAAGATAAGTCACGTTATCGATGTGTTGTTAATTGTAGTTCTAAATGTAAATGACGTTGACAATGTTTGTTAATTGTAGTTTCTACAGGTAAGTGACGTTAACAATATGTTGTTAATTGTAGCATCTAAAGGTAAATAACGTTAACAATGTTTTGTTAATTGTAGTTCTAAAGGTAAGTGACGTTAACAATGTTTGTTAATTGAAGTTTCTAAAAGTAAGTGACGATAACAATGTTTGTTAATTGTAGTTTCTAAAGGTAAGTGACGTTAACAATGTTTGTTAATTGTAGTTTCTAAATGTAAATAACGTTAACAATGTGTTGTTAATTGTAGTTTCTAAAGGTAAGTGACGTTAACAATGTTTGTTAATTGTAGTTTCTAAAGATATGTGACGTTAACAATGTTTGTAAATTGTAGTTTCTAAATGTAAATGACGTTAACAATGTTTGTTAATTGTAGTTTCTAAAGGTAAGTGACGTTAACAATGTTTGTTAATTGTAGTTTCTAAAGGTAAGTGACGTTAACAATGTTTGTTAATTGTAGTTTCTAAAGGTAAGTGACGTTAACAATGTTTGTTAATTGTAGTTTCTAAAGGTAAGTGACGTTAACAATGTTTGTTAATTGTAGTTTCTAAAGGTAAGTGACGTTAACAATGTTTGTTAATTGTAGTTTCTAAAGGTAAGTGACGTTAACAATGTTTTGTTAATTGAAGTTTCTAAAGGTAAGTGACGTTAACAATGTTTGTTAATTGAAGTTTCTAAAAGTAAGTGACGTTAACAATGTTTGTTAATTGTAGTTTCTAAATGTAAATAACGTTAACAATGTTTGTTAATTGTAGTTTGTAAAGGTAAGTGACGTTAACAATGTTTGTTAATTGTAGTTTCTAAATGTAAATAACGTTAACAATGTTTGTTAATTGTAGTTTCTAAAGGTAAGTGACGTTAACAATGTTTGGTAATTGTAGTTTCTAAAGGTAAGTGACGTTAACAATGTTTGTTAATTGTAGTTTCTAAAAGTAAGTGACGTTAACAATGTTTGTTAATTGTAGTTTCTAAAGGTAAGTGACGTTAACAATGTTTGTTAATTGTAGTTTCTAAATGTAAATGACGTTAACAATGTGTTGTTAATTGTAGTTTTTAAAGGTAAGTGACGTTAACAATGTTTGTTAATTGTAGTTTCTAAAGGTAAGTGACGTTAACGTTTGTTAATTGTAGTTTCTAAATGTAATGACGTTAACAATGTTTGTTAATTGAAGTTTCTAAAAGTAAGTGACGTTAACAATGTTAATTGTAGTTTCTAAATGTAAACGATGTTAACAATGTGTTGTTAATTGTAGTTTCTAAAGGTTAGTGTCGTTAACAATGTTTGTTAATTGTAGTTTCTAAAAGTAAGTGACGTTAACAATGTTTGAGCTACACCAATCACAAGTGGTCATGCCTACCGTAATTCTTAAATGTCTGAATTTCGAAGAACAAGATAATAAAGCGGCAGCTTAAAACAGACGTAGGTTGAATAGTTTATTGAGTATAATATACTTCCATATTGTGGCATAGACGTTCCACCAGCCAACATCTGTATCCGTGAAATCTACATCCACATTGCTTGTTGACAGTTTGTTTGTTGTATTCAAGATAACGGAATGTCTATTGTTTATCACTTGTTCTATGGACTATTAATCAAATACAGTTTGTTACTAAAATTTCAGCGATAATTAGAAGGTATGTAAGGCCTATTTAAAGTTTAATACTTTTATTTCTTCTGCTTCAAACTGAAAGGATTGTTGTTGTTGTTGTTGTTGTTGTAGCGGTTAACGCCAATTTTCATCACACGATAGGCTATACATGACGGCCAGTATTATTGGTGGAGGAAGAACCCGGGAAACCCCACGGAAAGAACCACCGACCCACTAGAAGCTACTGGAAAGCCTTCTCACAGAACTACATGGGCGGAATCTTAGACTCAAACCCACGCAGACATGGAGTTGAGATGGCAGTGGTCCGTAACGGAGAGCGCTTTAGACCACTCTGCCACTCGAGGCCCCTCCAACTGAAAGGAGGAAAACTGCATCTCACATTTTCTTGAAAATGTTTAATAGTGTGTTATGAGCTTATCAGGTTGCACAAGTTGGCGGTAAACACCATCTGATCTAACTGATGTGTATCGTATAATTGATTATTAACGTTTTATGTTTCTCAACGAGTACAAAGTTATTGTAATCTTCAACATTAGATACTTGTTTTAAGAGAATTATTTTTGTTCAGGGTGAAGGCATAGCTAAAGTTTTCAAAATGGCTCTATAGTACTATGTTACATGATGGTTTAGGAATGAAGCAAAAGCTACACATAAAAGACATGATCTGTATATTCCTCAAATGTTATGATCAATTTTAGGTCAGCATGAAATGTATTCATTTCGATTTTCATCGGTTTGTTTGACACTGAAACTAGTAATGAATGTCTTTCATTCCCTTGTTAACGTAATGTGATAATATATATATATATATATATATATATATATATATATATATATATATATATATATATATATATATATATATACCCTACACATCTTGACTTGTGCAGCTCAGTAATATTCCGTACATTAGTAGAATGCATTGCAAAGTCATGGTTCTATTGGTGATTTTGAAAAACCGTGCATGTGTTACGTTTTTTATACATGTACATATATGTGTGCAGAATGTACGCTTTGCGTACACAAAGGCATACTTATTTTTATACTTTTTACTTAAACAGTATGCTGAATTTCAAGCAGGAATTTACAAAGGATACACTGTGTCCACATATTCATCTTACTACTTTATTTCTAATTATAGTTCTACGATCTCATCATTTTCATATTAGCATGCCACACTATTTCTTATGCTAAAGGCTAATTGCTGATACTCGTAAACCCAACAGCGAAGAACGCACCATTTCCTGACTATATTATGTTTGGATAAATGCGGAAATGAAGCAAAGTAACACAGAATTACTCCAAGATAATAAAATAGGTTAGCAAATTATAAATTGTCCTTTGCGTGACTCTAATAATGTTCGGACAAAAGAAACACATATCAATAATATTATGTGCACGATGCAAACCCATTTTTCATACAGAATTATGATGCTAAATTCAAAACCTTCTCCCAAGCCTTCAAAGACCACAAACGCAGATTTCCAAGACATATTTTCGATAACATTTTGTATATTAAATGCCAAATGCTACAATAATGCTTAATGATGAAATGAAACTGAATCAGTCATCAAAAGAGAGAAACCAGGAAAACGTGAATTCATCCAAATCTAACAACCTTGGACGATTTTATTTGTGATTATGAAAAGAAATTGATTTTGGGGGATTTATTTCAATTTTCAAAGACTTTTAAAGACCTCAGATTAATGCGCTCGATTTTACCAAACGTCCAAGGCCTTAGAAATTATACATCATTTTTCTAAACTGTCAAATATCTTAAAAGACCTATGATTCCTGTAACCCACATGGCCAAACGCTCATCCCGCAAACAATGCTTTAACCAAGGTCGAAGTTAAGGACACTGAAAGCACTTTGATGGAATACATCAATATTACCTTATGTAGCCATATGTCAGAGCATGAGGCACCGTATCGAACCTGGTGCATAGTTCCTGACACGACGAAATCGTTGTACCTTGTTCCTTTCACATCGTATGGAGTGCAGATCACCTTGGTCAGCATTTTGAAGTCCCCTAAATATTAATTATTTTCTGAGTACAGTGAATGAGCCTTCTACTTCGTCCAGTCGCAATAAATTAACTACTTTTGCTCGCATATTTCATGTACGTCCAGTTATAATAACTTTAATAGTAGATGTGTTGCCTATTGCCTGCTATGAGAAACGTACGTTAAAATTTAAACATGCAAACATACACTCATTTTAAACATATATGAATTACAATTTAATATTCATAGCTAGCATTCTTAGACATTCTGAGGCAGACATATACAACGTCTTTATAAAGAACGACTGAATTTAATATACTAGTGAATTTTGTGCTCCATACATCCGATTAGTGTCTCATAAAAGATATAGTCATTTGTGTGTACATTTGTTTTATTAATATCCTCTTTAATAAATATTTGTGTGGAAAGAATACATTGCATGGAAAATATAAGTGATCTAAGTAGTGTTGACTATAATGAATTTTTTTACGTTCTGTAATAACGTTTCGTACCTTTCATTTAAGAATATATCAACGAGACATCTGAGAACAACCTGCCCAATATTTATGTATTAAAGATTAATGGCATGTTAATTTTGGCGACTAATTTTTCTTATAAATCACTTCGCATGCTTGAATAAACCAATGTAACATGCAATGACACCATTATCTTCAGACTATATTTTGCATAAATCACCTAATATATTCTTGGTTTTCTGACGAATCTATGTGGACGTAGTGAAACAATCGTCATTAAAATCAGTCTGATCCATAATACATAAAGATTCAAGTGTTGCTTGAATTCTAACAATGAAACCACCGAAGAATGAAAATCTAAATAAATTTGGTTCGATTTAGTTACCTAGAAGACTAAAGACAAGAATCTCTCCAGCAAAAGGTGAAATTGCCGAAACAGATCCAGATACAAGTAGAAGCGTGTCACTTTCATTAAACTCTGAAAAGGCAGTGCATTCCCATTTCAACAGTTTCATATCAGCCTGATTCTTCAATGAACTAGGGTAATTGTACTTGTCCCAAACCTGAGAAAACAATAGACAAAGAATAGAGTTCAGGCATCAATGTATACCTCTGTCGTTGGTATTTTAATAACTGCAGATCCCATCCATTGTTGGTAGACACAAAGTTAAAATATATGGGTTCTTTAAATAGGCTCCAGTCCAGTAAACAACAAACCATAGTTCTGTGTATAGTTTCTTTTTTACTTCAGTTATCTAAGGAGAACATTGAATATATCAATCAATAAAAGTGAGGCCATACTGGGGTCTATTTAACGAACCCATATATTTTAACTTTGGGTCTAGCAACTATGGATCGGATCTGCAGCTATTAAAATACCAACGACAGAGGGTATAAATTTACGTATCTTTAAGACGCATGTTACTCTCTGTCGTTGACATTTTTGAGCGATTTTGTATGCAAACTCAAACTTATTTCATCACTAAGATCTTTTTGCTACAAGAAATCATAATATATTAAATATATTATATCAACTATAGGTAACAAAATTCCAATTTTCTCCATCTTCGTTTTGTACATGAAGATTTGACGCAATTTTGTCAAGGAAATATACTTTTTGTTTTGCTGAATGTCTCATATTGTGATACAAATGCATAGAATAAGATGTAATTAATTTTACTTGCAACTGTTGCAATTTTGGATTTCAACTGACTCGTATCATCGTATCAATACCTATATAATGTATTGAGATGACTTATTCTAGGATAGTACTAATGTTATAGTCATCATTCAGATCTAGTGATTCGTATGAATACCTATATAGTGTATTGAAAGGACTTATTCTAGGATAGTACTATTGTTATAGGATAGTACTATTGTCCTCATTCAGCTCTAGTTAGAAAGGCTTCTTTAAAATAAAATTGATTATTACGATGTATATGGTTGGGGTGGGGTGCTCCCAATATTTTATTTAAACTATAAGAGAAGTCCCACACAGGCTATATTTTGATGGCAGTTAAATTCAGTGAAAGATAGATGTAAAGCCCCGAACCACCAATCAGCAATGTCTATGGCTATATGGTTAAATATACAAAAAGGCTGAAATTCAATCTACAACAATTTAATAACATTTCATTAATCAAATGACTCAAGTTTCCAATTACACTCCTTCCACTCATCCCTTTAATAAGCCTATTTCATCACTTGATTAGCAGTGTGTGATTGATTTCCACCTGTCCTTGTATTTCTACTCATCTGTTGTATCTTTCCTCTTATTTCTCTCAATTCCTTCTTTTCCTCCCCGGCATTCCTCCAAATTCCTTATTTTCCATCTCGACTTTCTCACGACTCCTTTTAATCATCCTCCACTGACTACACGTCTGTCGACTTCGACTGTCTCGGCTACAGTCTCAACTCCGTCCGCAACTCTTCAAAGACTTGGGTCTCAAAGTATAAAATGCTTATTTGTCGAAGCTTCGTCTTCCTTAGAATCTACTTCTATGTTCTGCCGCCAGATTACGAGTGACTTCTTTTCGCGGAGTAAAAACCCTATTAATTTGCAATCAGTGCAGGCGAATACTGAATTAATATTACAAGTTCGGACGTTATCATTCTGGTCTGAATAGTAATTACGTCCTTTATCTCAATTTGTGACTGGATATCTCTGTAGACGGATCTAACCAAACTTAGCGGACAATGTCCCTCTCGCTGTCTGTCAATGTGGGGACGGATAAGAACACGTTTCGTCTAACCCGCAGACTTTCTTTTGATTCTTTAACTAACTTTTAACATATAGGTGTGATGACGGCAAGCCTTTAAGTGATGCGACTGGTCGCCTTTGACGACTCAAGTTTCCGTTCTCTTGCTGTGCATAGTAACCTTTCGTAATAGTTCAACACTAATCCCACGAAAATGTTTAGAGATCAAACAAGGCTGCGGTAATATTCCCAAAACAGGTAGATTGTATCTTATACATGACTATAGCTGGCCATTAGCAAACGTCACACCGATTTGTATAATTGGTCAATATCAACGATTGGCATTTATTGGTGTGGTACATGTGTAATAAACATTTGAAAGCATTTGAAGATACAACTGAGACACAAACCTCACTCTTTTTTCGTTATCTAACTCTTTTGTACATTACATGTTCTTTATAAACTATCTTGTCAATTAGTCTTTGTTAATAATAATACAGAATCGAAAGAGAAATGCTAAAATAATTGGTACAGAAGGAGTGGTTAGCTTTGTTTTAATATATTTTAAAAGACAACACAGGATAAGTATCAATATGAAACTACTTTGTGCTGAAATCGCATTTATGCAAAACGTCAGATCCAAAAGATACAAGAAAGAAATATTGAATAATTTCATCACTGATACGGGGTGTATTGATACTTTTCTGGAGTCAAATATATAACAAGCAATTAATATGAAGAGAACTATGGTTTTTTGTTTGCTGTACGGGGAAAACTTTAAAGAATATGTTTAATTTGTCCTCATGAATTGTGTAATAATTTTTTTTAACACTTTTTTAAAAGTTGGTCAAACCCGAAATAATTTTGCATACATTTGTTCTAGGCTATACCGAAATGGAATATGTTCTAGGATGATTTATGTGTGGCTCATGAGAATGAATGGGGTTAGATTTATACATTTATCATGATACCGTTTCGGATGCATTTTGTACAGTATGGTTCAAACTAAAGTTTGGTAGTGTGGATCTATTTCGGCATTTCATACACAACTTTTCAAAGTTTATATTCAGTAAGTACATTATAATACCAAGCACATTTCATATTTTTCGAAGGATAGTCAAAGGGTATGTCAATTACAAATGTACTTTTATTAAGAAACAAATAAAATTGTTATGTCAGGGTTTGCTTTATTTGACTGAATATCTTTCATGCACACAAGCAGCAGAGAGGGTGGACAGACCGAAACTATTTAAAGCAAACCGAAACTATTTCAAGCAAACCGAAACTATTTCAGTAAAATCTCAAAGGATTTCAAACCGAAACCAATCCAGGCAGACAAAAAAAGCGAAATCCTTTAGGATTTTACGCTACAGACCCGGCACTGATGTCGCTGCGGAGACGAATTGTTACGGTAGAACTCTTTAGAATGAAATTCTTAAGACTTTTAAGATTAATTTGTACCTCACCTCTTAAATCAATCAGATTAATGGACTGGTCAGTGATTTTGAAATTAATTCTCGTTAATGAATCATTATGACATCGCATATACACTGGATTAGTTGGATCCTCAATGATTAAAAATCCGGGTGGAGCTGTTGGTGCAAACGAATATAAAATATACCCCTGTTGGGCTTGATTTGATCTTTCGAGATTTATTTGGTAACTTCTTTCGATGACATCACATACTAAATTCACTGCAATCACCGATGATATATTGACGTTTTGAGGAGAGATATGCCTATCACTCCCATCTGGGTCGTTATTATGTTTGAGGATAGTTGTTTGTTGTGGCAGTTTCTACCATGCGGCGAGTATTTGTGGAAAGTATTCATCGAGGATATCGTTTTTTGATTTTTTTTAATTGATCTACATTATACCCGGGGAGTTTAAATTCTGAAATATTCACTACGCGTATATTATATGTTTTTGCAAATTCTGTTCTTGATTTAGGATTTACAGCATTTAAGACCGTTTGAATAATCCATAAATTAAATATTTCCATATCAGCGATAATTTGATTACATATTTCTATGTATTTGATAATCTGATCTCGCGGGCATTCTTTGGAAAGTTTTTCACGCAATATATTTCTTTATTTTTCAAATTCATTATTTATTTTTATAAAGTGTTCATTAATTTTACTTTGAATCGGTTGAAACTCCACCGCTTGGTTCTTCTATCCGCCCACTAAAGAAATCTAACACTCCGAAATTTGTATCGTATGATATCATTGCATCATGATATGATTTCTTATCAGAATTATAGTCGGAATTTTGTGGTTCTGGTGATATTTTATAAGATGTTCGAGGTGGGGTTTCAGGCCATCCTAGCACGGTTCTTATCGAAATCTGATAGATATCTACGACATACCCGGGTGAGTTTATCTCAATGGCAGATGATACTGTTGGTTCGTGAACTGTTATAGCAATTTTCAATTCTTTTCCAGTAATGAATTTTATTCTGCGCTGTAATTCGTTATTAATTTGTTAAATTTGGTAGGACCCAGATGGTATGGAAACAACGTTTCAGTCAGGAGTCCCGTCTTGTTTATTCTTACTCGCAAACACCAGTGATTTATTCGGTTGCTGACCACCGAATGGTACTGATCTGATATTTGGCCAACTATGGTATACTAGTAGTTTTGCTAGTGCTATTTCCTTAACTGAAACCGCAGTAGGGAAATTCACACTGAATTCAGGATTCGTTGAGGATATTGATATCAAGCTGGTTTTCACCGGGGTTGTGTTTTTCGCTATTCGTTGAAGTAGCTCTTGCGATGTTGTCATTGTTTTCATATTCGTGTTGTTTTTTCTAATTTTGACATCGCGGAATCATAAAAACGTACCATCGCGGAAAACTCACTATCGGATATTAATGTGTCATCGAGGGAGGACAATATCATCGAGGATAATTGTATGTATGCGGTTGACACAGCATTCAACTTAACAACGTAATACTGCAGTTTATGCTGGCTACATGATGATATTTTTTTTGTTATTATTGATATACAAATTGGAACAGCTATCGGAGCAATCATTTTCACCGAGGAGAGTATTATACCGTCTCCGGTGATTACACCTGATACCGAATACACTGAAACATCAACTGCGGTGATTCTTCGTCGGTATTTGTTTTAATTTTACTTGATACTCCTCAGTGAGTCTTTTGAGTTTAGTTTGAAATTCTCTGACCTGATCATAGCGATATTGCTGTGATGCAGCCAATGATGACATTTTATTTATTATAATAGATTTCAAATTGCTAGCAATAAAAACGCTGGCGTTGAAAATCCTATGGATTTTTCATTCAGTTGTTTACTTAAATCCGCTGCGAATTCCACATACCATGTTACTCAAACCCTAGCCACATTATTATCGGTGGATATTACTGTGAATTGTTCAGTTGTTTCCTTGTCGATGATCGTTGATATCATATTGTTGACCCCAGATGAACTAATTGATTAAATATTAAATTGAGTCGGCGACACTAGTGTTATCGAGAAATACCTTTGACAGTCGCGGTGATATTTAATATGTTAGTGGATGGGGTCCACGTAAATGATCCGTGTTGGATCGCGTACACATTATTTACGATATTTTTTTGTTCTCAGGTTCATTCTCGGTAGATCATCCCTGATGACATCGCTGGTCGTTTTAATATTTTCGCGAACAACTTCTATTCGCCGATTAATCGCTGTTATTACATTGAATAATACCAGCGGGATCTGTTTTGATTTCTTCGGGTTTAGCATTTTTACCAAACAATTTATCGACGGCATCATGGGTTGTTTTTAAAGTTTTTACGTAACGTAGTAAATTGTTCGATATGAGCGTCATAATCGGATCGCAACTTTGACAAATTATCCATGGAGGTTTTTATCTCCGTGAGTTTCGGCGTGGTCACCGGTTGATTTCCAAAGAAATCTAATAGAGGTTTGCCAATATTGTCTATTATACTTCTTTGTAATTCAGAAAACCGATCGAAATTAGTTAAACGGTCGTCATATTCATCGTGTAGTTTTTAATGGTTCTAAATTGTTAATTCTATCCACAATAGTTGAAATGAGAACACTCGGTTTGAATTTACCCTCCTTAGAAAACAACGCGATAGTATCTTCTACTGCGTCGCGTTGTTAAACTAATATATCATCAGGGGAAACATTATTAGTTTTCAATTTACCCTGGCGATCTTGAAATACAACTATTTCATTTGGATCAACAGTTGCGAGGTTTAACATTTCGGATATTTCATCTTCGATTTTTTATCAGGCTTGATAGAGATCTCCCCAAAAAATATCAATCATGTTATTTTATATAATTTCTCTCTAAAATGCGATTACTCGTATATTCGTGTACGGTTTTATGTGTTGGTTTTCCCGATGATGAAATAGCGTTGAGGACATTTAATACTTCTAGGCCGAATATTGGTGGGTCATTCATTTTCTGTGTTGGGAGCGTGGAAACCAGATAGGAGTTTTTAAGAGGTTTATATAACGCATACATTCTTTAGGTGGTGCAAACCCATATGAATCGAAATAAACAATCAAGCGCGGACCAATCGCGTATGCAACCCGGTGAGTTCCGGGTCGGGTGCTGTTATTAATGAGATTAATGATACCTGTTTCAGTGATGTTTGGTTGTTGTGGTAATTGATCTCTCATAAAGACACTTCTAAAGTGTTTCATCGCTAGTTTTTAGTAGCATCGAGTAAATCAAAATTTGACATGGGAATTATAGGTTCTTGCGATTCAATCTTCGGCGACAATATCTATGATAGAACCTTCGGTGACAATGTCTGTGACATTGTTGTTAGTAAACTGTTCCTAGTCTCAGGCCGTTTCTTCTGTACCATGAATACGGAGTTCCTGGTAATCTTAGTTTTCTTTAGTGCCGTCCCTGCCGCTGTACCAACGGCTCCTAGCGCGGCTGCTTTTGCTACCACTGGGGCTGCTGCCGCAATCAACGCTAATAACGCAGCGAAAAGTGGGAATATACCACCTGATTTTATCATGTTCTTAATTACGGCCGTAGAGAGAGTGACCTGAACACCTTCTTTTCTCTTTGATGGCACCTTTAAAGTGTTTTATCTGACGAGCTGTCAATGACAGTTTATTCTGACCACCAGACATCTGATTGTGCTTCAGCGATATTGTGGTTCGACATTTTTTTAGCTGATTCCGATTGCAATTTTTTAATTTGACCAGTAGTTAACGTAACACTAACATGACTATATTACATTTTATTTAATAATAGATTGATATAATTGTTACATTACATATTTTCCACTGGTGCATCAATTACTCTCATTCGTCCACCAGCACCTTCGAGTAGCATTGATTTGTCGCTGAGAATAACAGCAACTACTCTGTAATTTTCGATAGTGACAACACCACCTACATCCGGACGAGTTAATCGAGCTCACAAGTGTATGTCAACTACGGATTTTCTTGTTAAGTCAACATGTTCCAGCGAGAAGTAATAGAGGGGATATAGTTTTCTAAAATCAAATTGTGATATTTGCAGACCAGTATCCACATTATTATCGCATCCCATATATGTCAACAAACGATGATACGTGCGTGCTATTTGGTTGGTTCCGTAATCAAGTAGTATATCCTCCGATGGTTCCTGTTAGCCGTTTATTCTCAATGATACTTCATTAACACCTATTTGATCAAATATCATATGACTCCGTTCCTGAGAGTTTGATCGCGTTTTATCCTGTAACGCAATAAATATGTGACGCGGATCTGAAACACTTTGTTTTAATACCAGGTGCCATGTAAGTGTACCATCAATATTAGAATCCATGGTATCTGTTGTTGTTGTTAGCCATGATAGCAATGAATTTCCTCCATAATCCATAAATGATAGTAATTTCTCCTCTGCGGTGATTGATGGAGTCATTACTGGCATCCACAATGATAGTTTTGATATAATGACTATACCATCAGCAAAACCAGCATCGCTCCACGCCAGATTGCATCATTATCAACACCCTTGTGCTACTGTATGCTTCGCTCCATAGTTAACTTTTCTAACATTTCTGCAAAATCCGAAAATATGATGCAGTGGAATCGCGCATGAAAATTGTCGACGCTGTCGTAGCAACATTGCTACGCGTGTTGCAAACCCCAAGTTGTGATTAAGATTCATACTTTTGATAACATCAAAGGCAGCAGCTGGTCTTGCTTCGTGTTCTAGAGAACCAACTGGTTGTGGATCAGATGCAGTAGCATGTGGTGTCAGCAATTTAATATACTGAATGTGTTCAGCGTGATCAGTGAGATCTTTTGCGAACATCATATATGGACCTGCCGATCTTGTATAATCATCAGGATATCTTGCAAACCCCACTCTTATTGTGGCAACATCAACCTCACTTTCTATAGACTCGATTTCTCTTCCATCAATCATGTATCTAGCACTTTCGAATAGCGCCATAATACCATTATTGCAAAGCGAACTCGGACATTTTGATCATTTGCAGATGGTGGATCATTATGGGCAGCATCATTTGTTACGAGTTCTCCTTCTACTTCGATAAACGCTTCGATTGTAGAATGTATTTGCTAGTATCATGGACCTGAAGTTCGATTCTTGATCAAAGATCCGGTTGTACTGCATGATAGGGATAGAATTGATAATCGTGTACAGAATCATTCTTGGGCATTGGGAGTCCATATCGATCTCTGTATCAGGAGCATGATTCGAACTTATTATATATTTCTTGATCTAAATTGCAATCTCGCTCGCGATTTCATACCACTTCCCGCTATCATATTTGCAGTAATATAATCCTGGGCGCTAATACTTGCAGGCATAATTTTCGTAGATGGTAGTTTCTCTAATGATTTTATCACTGATGACAAAGTCATTGTTTGTTTCTTTCGTCGCCGAACTAACGCTAGTAGTTTTTTTCTTACCCGCGGAAATGCTTTCCCGGCAACATCACCAACTGCGCTAATACCCTTATCACGAATGACATCAATAGCTTTCATTGATAATTGTTTTGCGATTGGTGCTATGTTTGTAGCCATTATTGCAAATAACCCTGCAATGGTATTGCCGAGACCATATCCATAGTACGCTCTTTAAACTGGCAATCGTGAGTTTACTACAAATACCATGGTTGGTTTATTGTGGTTGTAGAGTATGGTTGTAACTCGTCAATTAACGGGTTAGAACTCCAAGAAGGTATGCTTGGTGAATGGACGTCACATTTACATATAGATATATAGATATATACATGGTATTTACAAGTATTTACATAATGGTATTTACAATGAAATGATATGGTATTTACAATGAAATGATATGGTATTTACAATGAAATTATATGGTGTTTACAATGATATATACAAATAGGACAGCACAAGACAATACAACATATGACAATGGATTATAGGTGGACACACAGTACATACACACACGGGGCTGTTCTACATTCAAACTGAAACCACCATACCCCCAACAAAATCACCCCGGATTGAATGCAAAAACGTATTCACACTGTGTGACAGTGTGTTACATATGGTGGTTTAACGATTTGAATTTCGAATGTCTTCAAGCCCCAATTATACAGAAAAACCTTCCGATCTGTTCCGTCGACAATAATGCCTGCCACGAGATTCGAACGATGGACCCCAGGACGATATCCCAACCGTATATGGAATACACTAGTGTACGTAATCGACTAGTCTATAATTTTGAATACGATATTATTTTTGTTTTAAAACTACACACACAAGCCCACACAGCTTATTCCCCTTGGTGTTTTATATTATAATTCAGATGTAAACGAATCGAATTCTTCTATGTCCGGTTCTCTTGGAAATCGCTGATTAATATATTCGTTCTGCTACTTTCCGTTCCAAGGGTTCGCAAATATCGAAATACTTACGGGATTCATTCATTGATTGAAATACACTTTCTTTGTTATTTTCTGTATTAAAAGATTTTATAGGTTTCGCATTTTTTCGAGTGTTCTCCAGTCCATCCTCGTTTGGTGTTTTTACTTTGTGTTATAGCTCGTAGATTCGATAAAGAATTGTTTTTAGGATTGGAATCAATATGATAAGCTACAAAACCATCTTTGATCAATCCATTGTAACATTCATATATATCCGGTGGTTGAGATATTGGTTATTTCCAACAATAAACATCAAATACACTATAACTTTGACAGTCCCTAATGGTTTCTTCAGTCTGCGGTTTCTAATAATACCGTCACGAGATGCTTCATAATTGGTAATCACGGGATGTGGCTGAAATTCTTGGTTCATTTATATACTAAAACTTTATTTGTCTAATTAATTATTTGGTTTAATTATTACTTAAGAATCTATCAATGTAGTCTTGAAGTGTTCTTATGATTTTGTCTTTGACAGAGTCACTGATGGAATCTTTGTTGGAGTTCTTGACGGAATCTTTGATTCTATAATAATAATAGCGCTTTAACTCTCTGTATCTCTTACCACCACAACTGAGACACAACTGCGACTTACCACGCACACCTACTCCACATCGTATGTAAGGTTAGGGCCCAAAACTCCCACGACGTACGCTTTGTAACTGATATCCACAGAATTCATTTCTGCATGATTTGTTACAAGCGGTTACTTATCCTATCATAAGCCATTTGCAATGATTCATTATATAATAAATTCCTTATCTAAATAATTATTTTAATTATAATATGGAAGAGTTTGAGACTACACCTTGGAAAAATGTTGAATTCTATCTCGATAGATTCTCCACTGATGTACCAAAGGGTCTAATAAGTGATAGAAGCATGTTGGGTAGAATCCGTGATGCATTTAATGAATTCAGGCGCGATGGAGCATCTCACTGTTGATCAACATTTCGAATTGATGGTGGTGTTGATTCTACCATAGACGACAAAAGAGCAGCAGTGATAATCGCACACCTTGACAAGAAAAAGTATTTTTTTAGAGTGAAATTCATTATCCGCTCAGAAACGGGGAATTGGATTATAAGTGACAAATTTGAACCCATCCTGAAAAAGAAGAGAACTGTCACTGTGAGTCAGGATTCCAAAACAGGAATTCTGACTGAGATTTACAAACCGTATTACGAGTGATCCTATCCTGTAATCGCTGTTGTTTATGGGATATATCCGATAAATGATAAACCGAATATTCAAAAATTAAAATGCATGAAAAATTCGTCGTTGAATTGAATAGCAGAACGAATAATAGATTATTTTGCAAATGCGTTGCGTGGAAACAAATTGACGGATCTAAGACGCAAAAAAATGATTAACAGTGAAGGAGACCGGAGCAAGAATTCAAAATGTGGCCTCGTTAGAGCGGATACTAAAATTCTCAATATCCGTAGAGACGGTAACAGGCGAGATATTATACGACTCGAAATATAAATCAAAAGGAGCTACAATCAAAATTATTGACCATAATGAACACGCGTGGACACCTGCGATAACAATATTTACACGGGAAATTTATTTAATTTTATTTACGAGTTAAGTAAAAATGATCCTGTGTCAGTGTGGTTACTCACAGTTTTGAAGACGAAGATGGTAATTCGATCAATTTGTAAGACCCAGTGGCGAATTATACCGCACTGAAGGCCTCCACAACGAGATGAAAAAACTAGCTAGTGGTTTTTCAACGGATTACAAAGAACAATTATTAACAAACTATTTTACAATACCGTCAGTTGCAGCTCATTTTACGAGAAAGAGAAATCTATGAAAACCAAAACGCGCAGAATTTCTCTCAGATATCGAATCAAGCTACGTGGAATATAGCCATGGTGGATTATGGAATACAAAATACGACCCCAAAAGTATTATTTCGATTGAAATGATTGTGTGTTATCCAGGGAGTTTTCTTGGGTATGGAGTGTGTTCTGAGTACTTCTAAAGATGAGGACATCTCACACTCGAGATGACCCGTGTTGCGATGAAAGGACCACTGCCTGATTTTGATCTCACCGGATTCGCTCGTGTAGTATCAATTGAACTGGCTAAAAGACTTCATCCGTGTTGTTATGTTTGGCTTGGTAGACACATCTCTGAAAAACACTGGATGCCAATAGTGTTATTACGGTATTTGATTGATTCTAAAATACAGACAAACTGAAGTCTGGTTACAGCAAACAGATAGTCTACATAGTATAATCAGCGATAACAAAAAAAAATTCCCCGATCTCAACGAATAATATATCGTGAAATGGTCCAAGGAAATCTTTGAAGTTAGAAATAAACACGCAAAAGATCTCGGTAGAAGAATAATTGGTAAAGTTAACACAAGGTGGAAAATACTACCACAAACGATATTCTTGCGGTTGATTATAGATGATGCTGCATACGATTTTATAATCGCAGATGCAACATCTAGGGGTATATACGTCGATCGTAAAGACGCTTTCTTGTCCGATGGAACCAAATTAGGTACAATTGTTACTTACACAGATGGAGAAAATCCTCAATATACGTACTTAAGTCCGTCTATTCTGGCTTATGCTTCTATTAATTTACTTTGGATGATAGATTTCCTGACATCGCCCTTAGAGTCGCCACTGATTCATTTGATATAGACGTAAAACATAAAGAAGCAGTGGCTGAATTCACAAATTCAGACGAGAGTTGGGGATCATGAATAATTAGAAAAGAAATACTGCGTGATTACTCCAAATCAGCAGATGTTACGATTGAAAACAATTACTTGAAACATAATCAGGTATCAGAACTATCTCATGCACCGTCGTGTTCCGATCGAATATGTAGATATAAAACCAGTTAATTAAACGGCTGTGGTGCGTCAGGGAAGACGACTCGTGCGATCGAATTATTTCGAGGGAAATCAAAGCGAAGAATTAATGCTTGCACTTATCACAGTTTCTTTCAATGGAAAGATGACGAATGGACTCCTGATCGAATGGGCGATAAATATATTCATGAAATTATCATTTGGGATGAGATATGCACAGTGTCGTTAGATGTATTACAAAAATTTATCGATTGGTTATTGCCAGCGAATACTAAAGTGATAATGTGTGGCGATCATGGTCAACCACCACCATTTGTCGGTTTATCACCATATGATTGGCTAAACAATTTTGTAGACTATTATGAGGAAATTAGTACTATCATAGATCACCTGATAAACAATTACGCGAGTTCAAGAAACTAATCAGATTACAACCGGATAGAATCCAATGTGAAAAAGCACGTGAAATAATTTAGGAAACCCCATTAAATGATTTCTGGGAAGCGTGAAGACAAAACGATTTGATAGTGGCACGTACAAAAATAGTTAGAGATACACTTCAGATGAAGTTATTTAACACACACAAAGAAAAATTTGCAACACTTCCAGTGCCGTTGTGTCATAGACCCAAGGATACACGAAGACAATATATCGAAGTTGATATTCGAGGCCTGACAGAGAAGCAGATTCTAGTGTTAAATGATATTGTGTTCGTTGATATCAGTGTTGTCGAAGATACATTGCATGCTGATAAATCCCCATGGAAGCTAGGATACGCAGCGACGATACATTCTTCGCAGGGGTTGACTATATCCGATACAATTGTTTGGATCAAGATAATCGCATCGAGTGGTCAAATTTAGTTTATCTTGCAATGTCCAGAGTACGAAGAATAAATCAACTTCGAAGAGGTTTTTTTTGGACTATAATGACACTACAATAAGTGATATTGTCAGCGATGATATAATCAGAAAAAAACTCTCTGGTTATAAACAAGAAGACGAAAAAAAATAACAGAAACTTTGACAATGTTGCTGAATGTATAATCACACTGAAATAAGAACAGAATAATCACTGCGCGAGTTGCAATTGTATAATGCGTTGGTGTTAGTCCGATAAAGACCCCTGCCAATTTACCGTAGACAGAAAAGATAGCAGCTTAGGTCATACCGGAGATAATGTGATGCTGTCTTGTCTTTAGTGCAACAGACGCAGAGGTGCTAGTTAAGACCACTTGGTGGTAATTGGTAATATCATCGGGTATCACTTGTAGTTGTTCACAAGTAAATCCTCGCTGAGGAGCAGTTGAATCCAAACTATAGACTGGCGGTCTACCCGTGGATCGTGTTATGCTAGATATTTTATGTGTAGTGACACTCCAAATAGGATTAGTAGCTCTTTCTTTGCCAGCTCTCCTGGTTCATATAAATACCTAACAGTGACATTGCCGAGTATTGGTTGTTTTGAAAAATCATTTTCTGGTTTTACAGGTATATACTTTTTTTAATCGCGTTGGTAGGTTTCATACTAATTGTTCGAGTAATCTCATTATTCAGCGAGGTAATTACGCCTGGTAATCTCTGGACCCATTTACGAGATCGTTTATCCTGAATAAACTCGTTCGCTTATTGATATCCAAATAACAGATCAGCAAGTGTCCGATTAAATCGTTCAATAATTGCCTGATCGCGATGTAGTGCAGTATGTCCTCGTCTGATGGTGCCATTATGATGCTTCCCTGAAATTCCCTGCCAGGATCAACTTGTAATAGATTTGGCCAGTGCAGAGGCCCCTTTCGATAAATCCTTTCAAACGCAGAAGCCACTTCAGTTGATGATTTTCTATTTAGCGGCTCTGCTTGTTTGTATCTACTCGAAACATCAACCATGGTTAGCACATAGTTGTAAACACCATCATGCGGCAGAAATAATATATCCGCCTGATGAATCTCATTAGGTGCGCTGACATCAAAATACGAGAAGTTAATTTGTTTATCTATCTATCAGTGATATAATTCAACGCATGATTCAATTTCAGATCTGCGATATGTCTGTGTTGGAGATTACTGCTTTTATAAGCATCATCATGAGCATGACACGCCTTATCAATGGCGTTAATTGGGTTTTCACCAGGTCGCGGTTGCTTTTTCGAGTCTGATATCCAGTCTGGTCCCGGTTCCACAATAACTATATCCTGGAAGGTGTTTTTCTCCCGGATATTTTGCCCATGGTGTTCCCGGAATTTTACTAACTTGGCTGCAATATCACTTCCTCGTTTTTTTAAGAAAACATCTCCAGATTTCATAGAAACAAATGTAAATTGTTTTGTACCACATTGTACATACTTACCAGCTAGAGTTGAACTGTTATTATTAGTTGTGATCGTCGTCAAGTCGTTTGTGCTAGTATGCTTCTTACATTTCACACAATATAGATCAATAATTTAATTATAATAACATAAATGTAATTGATTTTTCGGCGAAAAAAAAAACACGACAACCAGTTAAGCATCATGCAGCGCTACCAAAATCTATTCGCATGATTATAATCGGATCATCTGGAAGTGGCAAGACACAACTGCTACTTAATTTGATAACGAGATGGATGAAACGGGACAAGTTGCATTTAGTAGCCCCGAGTGTAGACGATCAGCGATGTTACGAGGTGTTAAAGGATTTTAACGAGAAAGCAAAATCGGAAATCGATGAGGATATTATTGAGTTTGTAACCGATATCGAGGAAGCACCGAGCATTGATGATATTGATAGAAGTATTAACAATTTAGTCGTATATGATGATGTTATGTTAGACAATCAAAAGAATCCCGCAAGGATATTTTCCAGAGGTAATCATAAAAATACCGATGTGATATATGTCACTCAACGATACACCAAAATACCAAAAGTGATCAGAGATAACTGCAATATTCTTGCTGTATTCAATGGAGTTGACACACGTACGCTACGAAATATTCACCAGACTTTGTGCAGTCGAGATATGGATTATAATCTCT
>JARLTB010000024.1:3742500-3907500 GCA_030141615.1 Unio pictorum
ACACCTAGCTCAAAGCGGCTGGGTACATATCATACATATCTTCAACCAACAAACTCTGAAGGTAAATGTGAAGAGGTGTATGAATAGTGTTTCAGGTAGGTCTGGGTGAAATAAATATGACTGCGATTTGTTCTCACGTCCAACTTATTTCAGGTCCTAACATTATTCCCATGCACTTATCTTCTAGTCTTGTGGCGATGGGCGAGTGGCACAACACGAGGTGTGGTTCTCTGGTATTACCTGAAAACTGTACACCATGCAGCTCTGGGAATAAAATTGGCTAATAACCTATAACATGTCACCATTTTCTTTAAATCGCTTTGATGTCAATAGCAGCGTTGACACCAATGCAAACTTATAAGAAGGGGTTAATCCATCAGTATTTCGTACTTGTATAGTTTGGCTCGAACAAATCCTAATTGAAGTTGTTATCCTTGCTAAGCGAAATGCAACTTAATATCATAAATAACCATCAATACGTAATAATAAGGGAGTATTCGCTCATGTTGGCACCATATTAGTCAAACTAGCTTCAATCCTATTTCTTAATAACATTGAAATGCAAATATAAGTACTTACACATTTATTCCTTTAAAATAGATTCCTTTGCTTTTGTACTCACATAGGTATAAAATAGAAAAGTCATCTTCTTTAGGATTAATTGAGAAAGTCCGAGCGACTTACAGATTTTTATCCAAGATGGTAATATACATATATGATAATATACATATGTGATAATATATATATATATATATATATATATATATATATATATATATATATATATAATAAGCATATATGATAATATACATATATGGTAATATACATATATGATAATATACATATATGGTATTATACATAGATTATAATATACATAGATGATAATATATATATATATATATATATATATATATATATATATATATATATATATATATAGTATACATATATGATAATATACATATATGATAATATACATATCATAGTCGACATTGTTGGCAACTGGGGTCAGATATTAGGCACAAAGTTTGCCAGCCTTCATTGTCAAATCTGTAACAAGGAAGCTTCAAAGGACGAATGCCATTCGCAGTTTGAGGCAGACTCCAATAATCCTTGATATTCGTGGCAAATTTGCATTTTGTGTCACAATTATTAGAATAGTCTGCTGAATCCTTTAGAAGATATATTGTATCTATAATTATATAGAACGAACTTCTCAATATTTTGTTCTACCTTGGATTAACCATTGAACTTTACCTGTTCGTTTCAAACATTTTACAAATTGTTCATTGTGCTATTACTGTAATTTCATTTTAAGCAGCACTGCACGTTTCCGGTCTATATTGGTCTACAACTAACATGAAAATATATCACTAATCTTGCATCCTCTGAATATTAACAAATTAACAGGTTTCAAATCTCCAATATAATACCACTTTTATAGTGAATTGAACCACTTATGTTTCTCTAGTGGTTCACAGTTGCCGCGTGAATTCGTGTGTTTCATAGTACGTGATACATACTATGGCACGAGAGATGTTTGCTACTTTTCTCTTTATTGAATAATATTAAACAAAATGTCAAATCACCTTTCTCATAAGCGGTTAAAAATAGATAAAATATGTGAAATTTCACTGTGCTATCTTTCTGTGCTGCAGTGATTAAATAAGGAAACACAACCCGACTATTTGACAGATAAATGAGGCCTTAAACCATGAAAATTGAAACGCGACTTTCGGTAACAGCTCAATTTAGCTTTATAGTTAAAACTGTCCAAAGTCAAAGAAAAAATATTTTATTCAAAAAAACAAAAACAAAATCTACATATTACAAATATGTTTCATTACACATGTTTAATGTAACAACACGGGTAATAACAACTGTACAATAATTTATATAGATGCAGACAGTGAATATGATTTATTGGACATCTTTATTGCAACAACATGTGTAATAACCATTGTGTAACAACTGACATACATGCAGACCGTGAATATGATTTATTAGACATCTTAGATTCAGACCGTGACTATGTTATGTGAAGTGCAATATTTGCATTGCTTGCATTTGCATTCCAATCGACCATTTCGTCCTTTATTTGTTATTATCAAATTATTTACCCTTCATCTAGTTAGAAGTTCAGAATTTGACTATTACGTTCATTCTGTAGTTGTTTGGAAATTTAACATAATATGTTATTTTTAACCGTGGAGTACACAATGAAAATGTCATAATTTCTCCTTGATACTTGATTTTGGATACAACAAAAGAACATTATTAATCGTAGTTTAAATATTTGTCCAGCATAGGTTTTTAGTGATTGTAATAAGAGAATAAAACGTTTATTTAAATATCCTTAAAAGTGTGCTGACGCATTTCATTGTAATAAATGTTTGCCCTGACCTCCATTACTGCATTTTCTCCACAAATGTTTGCCATTTATTCGAACATCATTTACTTAGTAATTCAATGAGGCAGAATATACATTAGTGGCTTTACCATATAGTATGAAATAATAATTACTGTCTATTAAAATTATAAAGTTACATTTACTAAAGTTATTAACCAGTTATTAACATTTACTATAGTTGTTAAATATTTATAAACATTTAAAATAGTTGTTAGATTTGAATTAACATCTACTATAGTTGCTAAGTATTTGTTTACATTTACTATAGTTGTTAAATATTTATTAACATTTACTACAGCTGTTAAATATTTATCAACATTTACTACAATTGTTAAATATTTATTAACATTTACTATAGTTGTTAAATATTTATTAACATTTACTACAGCTGTTAAATATTTATTTACATTTACTATAGTTGTTAAATATTTATTAACATTTACAATAGTTGTTAAATATTTATTAACATTTACTACAGCTGTTAAATATTTATTAACATTTACTATAGTTGTTAAAAATTTATTAACATTTAATATAGTTGTTAAATATTTATTAACATTTACAATAGTTGTTAAATAGTTATTAACATTTACTACAGCTGTTAAATATTTATCAACAATTACTATAATTGTTAAATATTTATTTACATTTACTATAGTTGTTAAATATTTTATTAACATTTACTATAGTTGTTAAATATTTATTAACATTTACTATAGTTGTTAAATAGTTATTAACAAAGAATATGTATAAGCTAGCTCTACATGGTTTAGTAGACGATACAAAAATGAAAAGAATATTATTACTTTCTTTTTATTAGTAGAATAGCTCCATGGAAAGGAATGAGAGTGGTTGAGAGAAGTATGTGCATACAATATAAGAAGACAAAACTAAGGAATTCTTAATTAACGTAGTGTTGCGTGCGATTTAGTGCATGTAATGAAATAAAACGTTCTTGTTAAGGCTTAATATATCCTTTCTAATATTTCCATTAATTAGTACCACCCGTTAATCAGAAATATATAGTACATAATTATTGAAATACTCAAGTAAAGGTGAATCACTTATTGATTGTATTAATTGTTGGGACAATTGCATACAATTTGTTTCACAAAGGCTATAAGACTATTGAATGATATACATAATGACATGAAAGAGAACAAAAAAATTAACAAATTTAAAAGAGAAAAAACGAAGCAAAACTGACAAAAAACTATTTAGCATCCTGTCGTCTCTCCAGTGAACAAAGTGTGCTATAAAATTTACTGTACCGCCCAATTGACCAATGATGTCTTTCTGTGTACATAACACCATACTTAAACACATGTATTAGTATTGCTATTTATACTGTAGTATTATTGAATAGCTTCCTGAATGATTATTTGTTCAATGATCAGTTGGAAACGTCTGTTCCACGGACTTCCAGAAGAACTCTCTAATCCACTGATGTTTTCCTTCCATGCTCAGTTTGGAAATGACTAGATCTTTTGGCTGATAGAATACTGGGAACTGCTGCAGGTCTGCTGGAACATTTTTGTGATCTAGACATATGGATATTATGCCGCATCCGAATCCTTCCTGACTATTCCATTTCATTGCCATACTGATGTAGTTGCTGTAAATAACCTCCTCGTTAAAAACGAAGACAATTAGGCAACTCGGTTGCATTATTGATGCAGGTGCATTTGTTTCCAACCTCCCTGGTGTTCTTCCCACGTTATTCAGTGACACAGACAGTCTACACATATCTGTGAAGACCTGGTGGATAGCAGAGGACTCTTGTTTTAAAGAATCCGATGACAGAATGGTGATGTCGTACTCAAATTCATGTGTATTGCCAGAACTTCCAAAGTTCCCCTTGGAGCAGAACTGAACGGCTCTTTTAAATCTCATTTTTACTGTCTCTTGATCAACTTCATTCAAGGCACTTTCTAGGTAAGCTTCAAAATACAATTTTCTGTTTCTACCTTCAAGCCGAGAACTTGATACTTCCATTAGATCCAATAAAAGAACACTGTTGGAGAAATCCTTTTTCCTTAAATAGCTCTCTGCTTTCGTAAACATGATGTTCGGGTCATTTGCAACTTCTTCACTCATCTCGGATATTTCTTTATAGAAAGGCAAAACCTGACCATATTCACCCACAAACTGGTACAGATGATCAAGTTCCTCTATAATGTTTTGAAAATGGTATCCCTCTTTTTGTTTTTGCTTCGTAAGCATATCCTTGATGGATGGGAACTTTGCCTTTAATGCTAAAGGTGCATTTGTAGCTATGTGCGCTGACTTTTGCAGTGCTTGAATTATGAGGTGTTTTGCCTTCTCATATAATGTCACAGTAGATATTCCACTTGGTTGTGTTGATGCAAGGTGAATGAGACAAAGGGCATGCTGCTCAAGACATCTCACTTCGTACAATGGTGCACACTCTTTTCCTGTCGTTGCCTGTACAAATACTTCGATGGCCTTATCATACCAACCAAGGCTTCGAAACAGAAGGCCTTTATCACACATCGCATGGCTATTAGATGGACTGCACTCAAGAGACTGTTCCAAGTGACTCAAAATTTCTGCTGTTCTTTTATCGTGTGAATAAGGTAACACTTGCTTTGGGGCGACGATGAATTTTACTGTTTTGTACTCCTCGGGTATGGAGTGTTTGGATAATTGTTCCTCCTTTCTACTTCTGTGCGTTCGTCTTGATGATATGATAGACCTATTCAGAACAGACCTCAAAGTTAACGCCAACTGATGGTGAGCAAAGGCAGTTTTCCTAATTTCAAGGCTTCTTCTGAGTAACATCTCGGACCTTCTGTAATCTTTCCAATATCGTGCTTCTTTGCCAAACCTTTCAAGAACATATACATCATCGTTGCAAATAATGTATGCCTTTTCAAAGAAATCTCTTAGTGTCATGTGTTTGATACTTGTTGGAAGAATGTGTTGGAGATTGAAGTCTGTATGCTGTTGATATTTCAACAAACTAATGATTTCTCCCAGCATCGCCCATCCTCTTGCTCTAAATCTGTCAATATTAGCATTCTTGGCCACGTCATAAATAACGTTTATAGTGCGCTTTGCTGAGTTCTCAAAGTCTGAAACATGCTCAAAACAGAAAATGTTATACACATTGAATTGCCTTTTCAGTAAAAGTGCAAGACCAAATTTTGATAGATACAGATTTTCGACATCCGTCCCTTCATCGTCAATAATTTCTTGGAACAAATCAATGGAATATTTATAGAATCTGGGGCCGAAACGAGAATACGCATTAGCTTGTTCAAATTTTGCTCTGTTCACAAGGTTTCTTCTGCTTCCTAATACTTTAAGTGTATCCATTATTTCAGCAACCCCCGTTAATCCTTTACCTCGGTACATCCACATCTGATTTGCAAGAGCGATAACATTTTCACTATTCCTCATTAAAACTTCCTCGGTATATTTCATTGCTTCTTTCTCTTCGCCCATTAGCCAATGAATGAACGCTAGCAAATTAATAGCTGCTTCCCATTCAGCGTCTGTTTCAAAACCCGATTTATTCATTTCTTGAGAGATCTTTTCTCTAATGGACGCCAAGTACTGCATATTCTTTTCTTGAAGAATTTTCAAGTGAAACAAGGAAGGACAAGTGTATTTACATTTCAGAATAGCTGCGTCTGTTTTAGTTGCCATCATAGAGTTCACTGAAAAAAGAAAACGCATCTCTAAGACAATCATATTATAGCTTCATCAAAGGAATGCGAATGTTCAATTCAGAATGCAGGAAAGATATCTTTCATTAAATGTAAATATGAAAACTTTCCAAGGTATATAGGAGTCAAGCTGCAAAAGTCTTTTAAACAATCTATCTAATTATCTATAATGCTCATCTTCTTTGCACTGAATTATAGACTCGTTATTGTTGATTAAAAGATGACATTAAGAAAGAAGGATCAGAGTGAAAACACTGATTCTCGGTAATTTCAAGTCTATGAAAGCACGATCTCAGATCATACCAGTGTCAACTAACAATATTATACATACTTTCCGTGTATATCAATGCCGACCGAGTGAGACAGCAGTAATTTGATGCACTGCGTATAAAATCTTTGAAAATGTATCATTGAAGAAATGTTTGGACTTGTGAGGAAATATGTTTTATCTAACAAACGTGAAGCATATGCCTCATGTGTGTAGAGAATGTTCACATCTTACGCTGTGTATTGTATTTTGTTCTTCATGTTCGCCTTTATCCTGAATCAACACCACATAGCTTTTGTTGTGCTGATGTGTGATTACCTCTACTACTAGAACTACTAAAACAAGGGAAACATGATCTGTTTGTATGCCTTTTTCATAACTCTTACACCCGAACTTGCAATAGGTCGTTGTCAAAACATCCGATTCAAACACACAAGTAACAACCTTTGAATGTTTATTCATAGATGGCACGATATACTTTCTGTTTCAATGTGGAGATTAGCAAATACGTATTACCAACATACATTAATGGAACATTATCAAGTTTCGCTTTCGTTTTCCTTTTCATCATAGTTGTTAATAATAATAATAATAATAATAATAATAATAATAATAATAATAATAATAATAATAATTTTAGAAAGACAAAAAAAGATGATAGAAATGTAAATACTTGGATATATATTAGTGCAAGCTACGCGTCCGGTACCAAACTAATAAATGGCTCTAATTTTTACGAGGCTGCAATGGTAAAGTTGTTTTTTTATTTAGGCCTAATTGATTCATTGTGATTGCTGTAATGTGTCCAAGCCTATAATTTAAGAAATGTCGGATACTAAATGCTGCCCCATATTTAAAAGAAAGGCTATCGACAACAAAATAAAATATTACCTTTGAAACAGCTCACCAATATAAGCAAATGGAGTCCGTTGATGCTTGTGATCTTTTATTGTATCTCTAGTCATGTGTATTGACTTCAGTCAACGGCTGCACAGGTATCGCATTGGTTAGGTAAATTGGGTTATAGCTACTTATATAGCTTGACAGGTCAAATTTCAGACGTAATGTTGCAAAGCTTCACCCGGATTGTGGTATCGCAACTTGGATGGGTCACATGTTGGCATGATAGTTTGGAATTTAGACTTCGTAATCCGAAAGGTGTTTTCTGTACGGAAATACGTGTTAGACATACTGCAATCAGTACAAGTAGATGTACTGAAATACCATTTCACTCGCAAGGATAAAAATGTTAACGTAGCTCGTGGTTTGAGTCCAAAGGGATATGATCCTTAGGAACTGCTTGTCCATGTGTCATCAAACATTGCTAAATGATTAGATAATCATGAAAATAGAGTCACGCTTTTACTCCAATTGATCCGCTTGATGCGCGTAATTAAGCTGCTTTAAATGAAGTTAAGGACCTGAATATTTTATGCTTTAAGGAAAAGAACTTTCTCGAATTGTAGGTCGAATAATAAATGGCGCTTGAAGGCATCAGTTCTAGTACTTACAACAGACATAATGTACATAAACTAAACACTTTGTCAAACAAAAAAAGAACATTTTGTTTCTTCCGTTTCGTAACGTGCGTACGCTGCGAATTATTACTACGCTAGGCTTATGAAAGACGCGGACCAAAAAATATTAACTCGGGTATTCAGGTTAAAAACTCGCGTTCGAAATAACTAGCGCACAAAATTGGAAAGGTTAAATATTTTTTTCCGAAGAACAATCCAACTCATTTAGGCAAGGTCAAGAATTATAGATCCGATACAGATTTTACACTCGAGAGTAGCAAAAGAGAGAAAGGTTATCCAGGTTAATTCGATTATTGTCGGACTAGTTTGATACTCGCGGCATTGTTTTTAATTGTACTAAAAGATACGTTGTCATGGATAAAATATGTTTCTTGTTTAATATCAATTATATCTTCTTTTAAAAAAAGTAAATCAATCAACGATGACACTTTTCAGTCTTTGTTAGAATGTTTGTGGATAAGACTATAACATACTGACCTCATTAAAGTGATGTTTTTAGGTTTCACTTTGTCTCGTGGTATGGTAAATTTAAAATGCTTGTGAATATCGCTTTAACACATGTCCTTATAAAAGGAATGTATGTAATTTAAACTGTTCGCGATAGTATGCTATAGAAGGTGTTTGCCAATCTTCCAAGCAATGGCAAAGTAGTACATTTGTTCAACATATATGAAGTCAAAACAGAAACCGGCTAGTCCTTTCTTTAAATTAATGTTATAAAATCAATGTAGGCTTTCAATCTTTCCTGAGATATTATCACATATTTGTCTTGTTCCATAATTTCAAAATTATTATTTATGTTTATTGTCTCTTCATGTCATCGTAAGGGACATTACATGAAAGTGTCAGCTTCTTGCATATACCTAAGCCAGAGAAACAGTATGTCCATCCAAGATCCCATCCAGAGTCTTTCTGTATTGCATGGCAGAAATGTTCTCCGATTCCCAGTTCCTTTAGTTTAAAAATAAAGGTCAAAGGCTTTAAGATCAGAATATTGCACGTTTTGCTTTCTTTTTTGCCACAACAATAAATCTTTTTCGGGATTAAACAAATCTGTTTAGATGGAGAATGTTTTAAACAAATATCTGGTTAAAATATAGCAAAGATCACGTTTTTGTTATATGTTTTAACCATGATCTGTGACAGAAATATATTTCACAAAATTTAAGGTTTGATTTCAGCAAATTTAAATATATACACACCGTAGGCATACTCTGATCATTACGATTGTTGTTATTTATACGATATGTTATGTATTTCTTACCTTTTAAGAAACAAGATGAGACAGAAAAGACACAATACATAATGCTTCTTGTATTCGTAAGAGTTAGACATAAGTTAATGAAAACTGATTTCATGCATATAAAATCGAAGCACAGATGTATAGGTTCCCCGAACATGATCGAGTTTCGCTTTCTTTGCACTTTTCATCATAGTTGTGATAAAAATAATAATAATAATAATAATAATAATAATAATAATACAATAACTTGATACCAATTTAAGCACTTGGATAAATATTATAGCACGTGTTGTGTCTGGTGCAATAATAATAAGTTGCTAAACTTTTGACAAGCTTGCAATGGTAAGGTCGGGTGTTAGGCCAAATTGATTCAATGTATTTAGTATAATGCGTCCATGCGTATCATTTAAGAAATGTCGGATGAAAATGTGACAGCATATGTAAAGTAAAGGTTTTTGACAACAAATAAAACATTACTTGAGAAAAAGCACTATAATAGAAGTAAATGCAGTCCTTTGATAATTGCAATGTAATTTTGTATATCTAGTCATGTACATTGACTTCAGTCGACGGTTTGATAGGTATATGATTGGTTAAATAAACCGGGTAGTATCTACTTATATAGCCTAGTAGGTATAATGCCTGACCTAAGGTTGCAAAGCTTCACCCGAATTTCGGTCTCGCGGCTGATAAAAGTGTTATCTGTGTTACACAATAATGCAATCAGTACAGGTTGATGTTCTAAAATGTCATTCAACGCACAAGGTAGGATATCGTGGTTCGAGTCTAAATTGATAGGATCATCGCGAACTGGTAGTCCACTTGCCATCGGACATTGCTGAATGGATTGATAATCATGAACCTAGATTAGCGCTTTTGATGCACTTGATCCGTATGTTTGCACGTAATTAAGCAGTTAAGGACCTGAATATTTTATGCTTTTATGAAAATAACGTTTTAGAAAGTGTGAATTAGGTCAAATAATAAATGGCGCAAAATTCATCAGTTCTAGTACGTAAAACCCATATAAAGCACATAGACTAAACACTTGCGTGAATAAATACATAATCTCTGCGAATTAATTATGCTCTATCCTTATTTATCTTGCGAACATAAAATAATTGCTTACACACGCAGTTTAAGACGTCGTTTTCAAATTAACAATTTTCGCACGAAATTAAAAAAAATTAAATATTATTATTCAAAGAAGAATTCAGATCAGAGGTCATGCATTCTAGATATGATACTAACTTCCCACTCACCAGTAGCAAAAGAGATAAAGGTTGACCAATTTCATTCTATGATTTTTCTGATAGCCAAGACATTTTAGAAACTGATTGATTGAAACTCACCAAATAACGTTTATGTATGTTCAGGCTTTTTTCAGTCGATGTTAATGCCTTAATTGTACGCAAAGATATTTTATCATGCAAAAAGTATGTTTATTTGTAGATTTTATCTTTTTGTTTTAGAGTAAATCAACGAACGATAACACATTTGAGTCTTAGTTAGAATCTTAGTGGATATGGCTTTAACACATTGTCCTTATAAAAGTGATGTATGGAGGTTAAATTATGGGCCATGGCATGATAAAGAATAATTGTGTATATGGCTTTAACACATTCTCTTCATTAAGTAGATGCATTTATTTTAAACTACAGGCCATTGTATGATAAAGAATGTTAGTGGATAAGGCTTTACCACATTGTCTTCAATTAATAGATGTATGCAGGTTAAACTATCGGCCATGTTATGATATATAATGTATGTGTGTATTTCAATATGGCTGGTAAGCAGAGGCATGCACGTTTTGCTTTCTGCCTCATTATCACATTACATTCAACCTGCCTATCTCGCGCTAGCTTCGTCTATTTCTCGCTGATACTGACTCCATATATGTTACATTAATTTCACTAGGAGGACTACAGCAGTGTGGTTTTGTGTACTTTGAGGGAAGGACATAACGAAACTGGTCGACATATAGTCCAATCACTTTGTATTGAGCAATGCAAAGTATAAAATATGTTTAAACTCAATTCCTCGCATGCGGTACTTAATATAAAATTGCAGGAGGAAACATTCTAATACGTTAAAACATATAAATCACGCAGCAACTATATTTACATATATAATTAATCGTGACACGTGGTTAAATGTTTAATTTAGTACTGGGGAAGAAATGAAATCAATAAACATATGTAGCATATTTTTCTCGTTTAATTTTCATTGTAAGTGTAGGTGGATGTCTTCTTACGTCGGTGTTGCTGAGACCGTACAGAAAGAAAAACTCCTGCTAGTAATACAGAGATATCCTTTGCTACTCTTTGCGTCACATATTTTTTTTTATTTTCTTGGTTTTGTCAAATGTGAAAGAAAAGCAAGATATACGGCTGCAATATAAATCTCACAATGAACTTCTACCTCCACAGTTGTGTAACTAGCAGAGATTTATATTCGGGTGTCAATATTGCTATCAGCGTTATGGTTATCTTTAGCAGCAATGTGTAACACATTATTAACTGTTTTATGCCAAGGAAGGTAGAGTTACATCCCATTCCCTAGGACACATGGGCAGCTAACTCGATGTGGGTGGTTTTTACGCTCACTACACTTGGATGAAGAGTTTGTTTCACTACTGACTTACTTCCTTGTTCTGATTCTTTGTAAAATGTTTGAAATGTATCAAACTAAAATGAACAGGATATACTTCTAAAAACGGGTACAAGTCTCGGTTTATGATAAAGTAATTAGCCGCTGCATCAAACAGAGACCGCAGTGCACAAATGGGAGCCCCCATAATGTGACATAGGCAGATTATATCAATACAGTCCTAACTGTATATGTAATATAACTGTATATGCATTATAACTGCAGATCAGGCATCATACTGTGAACGATTTTGATATTAATCTAGGAACCCAATGTTCTTGTTACACCTATGGCAATGGCGGTTCTTAATTCATATCTATCAAATGTATTCCCACATGGATTGTATGCATAGGCAAGTGCATACTTTCACACACACACATATATATATATATATATATATATATATATATATATATATATATATATATATATATATATATATATATATATATTAAGAGGTTATTGTTATGACTGATCGGCCTGGTGTCAGGATAATGTGACTGGGTGGGAGATCATGCTACATGTCTGCGGCAAGATGCCCCAGTGCTAGACATCACTATAAAGTGAGGGGCCCCGAGTGGCCGAGTGGTCTAAAGCTTTCCATTACGGATCACTGCCATCTGATCTCTGTCTGTGTGGGTTCGAGTCTAAGATTCGGGTAATGTAGTTATGTGAGAAAGCTTGCCAGTAGGGTGTCCCCGGTCGGTGGTTCTTTCCCGGGGTTTTCCTAGGTTCTTACTCCACCATTAATACTGGCCGCCCTGTATAGCTTATCGTGTGATGATAAATGGAGTTAAAGCCTACAACCACAACTACTAAAAACTGCCTCACCGCAGTCATCGTAGCGATATGACTGAAAATGTGTTAAAGCTACGTTAAAAATCCTAATCAATCAAACAAACAACCAAACCAACATACAGTAATTTGCAACTGTATGAAAAGAAGACCGCAGTGCACACATGAAAGTCCCCATAACATGGGATAGGCAGATTATATCAATACAGTCCTGTCTGGTTATTAACACATTCTTTTCTCTTTTGCCACGATAAAAAGTACCTGGACATTATCAGGTAAAAACTCGTGCTGATGCTGAGGATATCAGAACTTTCTAGGCTCTTGTCACTGAATCATATCTAATGTTGAATTATCTAGTACACGGAAGTTATCAATCATAAATCCGGTACAATAGAGATCACATGGTAATAGTTTAATTACATTCGCAATCCCCTTTGAATGCAAAGCGTGGGATGAAAACATGCAGCAAAACGGTCCTATAATTCAAACTTGATTTTTTTTGCTCATCTTTCTTTTATGGTTAGTTTTCTTCAAACAACACACACACACACACACACACACACACACACACACACACACACACACACTAATAAATGAGTTAGCAGTATTTACTAATGGGAGTGCTGCTGCTGATTGTTTCTGGTATTATTACTTGTTACATCCGAGTCACTTAATGTGGTATAAGAATTCCATCCATTACGGGCTTCTAGGATACCAGAAACACATAGGGTTGACGTGGAACCGATAGCAACCTCTGAAAAGATATAGCATGTCAAATACATTTGAATGGGGAAATATTAGAATTAGAGAGACGAGTAATGCATGAGGTTTTGTATCCAAAATGGTTTGTAAAATTGTTCGTTCTTTATATTTTCGTAGTATACCATGCATCTTGTTTACTTTATTCAGGGTATGTAAGCCTTGTCACAAGATGGAGACGGATTGGGACTGGATCAGTGACGACACCGAAACCAACTGCGTTTTTACTAACTCAAATTAAACATGATCAAATCTGACACCATTACAAACCAAAAGATAAGGACAGTTTTTAAAGCTCCTAACCTGGAACTATCACTAGCAAGTAACTCAACGCGATAACTCAAAGATGAATTTAAAGAATAGAATTTTAAATAAACGTGAAGAACGTTCTATCACCGATCAACAACTAAAAGTATACGATCTACACTCTAATAAAAACAAGGTCTTATTAAACAGCAAAGGTGACCAAAGCACGTGATTTAGGCACTTATCAATATAATACTCATTTATTCATGAATCTTTCAACTCATCAATTTATCAAGCGATATCGGAATATGTTTGAATTTATGAAGTATCGTTCATATAACGATACTGTAATGGGAATGCAATGTAATTTTGCTTAGATACCAATAGCATGGAACACGCAATATATATATATATATATATATATATATATATATATATATATATAACTATCTTGGCACCCATTTGACGTACAAGATGTTTCTCCGGTCCCACCAGCTCTAGTCAATGGTCAAATAGGCCCCGCCCATGGTCCATCCCTCCAGGTCTGTTGAAGAATCCCTCGCACTGAGAACACCAGTACATGTATACTCTTCGAAACCAACGTCACCAGACACAGCGTACACGTCACAAGAAACCACACACAGTTATGTGACTCCACATCCCCAAACAATACATAAAGCAGCTCTACAGCTGAAGATTCGCTCCCGTAAAGAGGCAAGCTTCCTGACAAGACTAGTCGTAGTGTAATTTGTTTATAGAGAATTTGCTCTATATGTATACTAGCTGTGGCAGATATATGCAGCTTGGTACTTAGGTTTTCACTGCAGGCAGTTTGCAAACGCAGTATGGGTTGAGTCGCGCTCAGCAATTCGAGAAACACCAAGAGCCAAAATAAGAGAAAAACACCCTCGGGTGACGCTGTTATTGGCAATATATATGTATAATGTTTAATCACATATACATATTGATATAAATCATATACAATTATGTGACAAGCCTAATAAACGAAGTTAGTTAGCATTTTTATTAAAAAAAATAGAACTCAATTGATAAATGTTTGATTCGTGGTATAATTGTAAACGTGGGTATATCATATGAAAAGCGTAAGATAAAAACAATCAAATAATCAAAACCTATACAAGTATATGTTTTGATTATTTAGCACTGCTGAACACATGCATTTCTTTTAAGGAGACACCTACTTTTGTAATGAATTTAAAGGCCGCAAGCCAGTTATAGTGATGGCTTCTGATGCACACGTTATACTTGAATTAGCAGCAAACTCAATCCAGGTATGAACTGGTATTTGCAAGGTATCTCATTACTGAGATGTGCTAGAGTGATGAGTGGTAAATCTGGATTACAGCGACGGCAGTATGGCCCAAGAAAGACAACTGTAACCAAAAGTGTTGATTGCTTCGTCCGACCCAATGGAATTATGCTGCAGGAGATATAATTAGTCATACAACTATTAAATTCATCAATAACTGTAGCATTAATAACACAGAGAAACTGCAAGTGAGGATGAACATTCTGTCCACTATGGAATTTCCTTATTCTCTTCTTGTATACTAATGAAGATTTTGTATAGCGCCTAATCTGTAGAAGCTATATGGGCTTTACAACATCTATAATGATATGACTACACAACAAAACACATTAAAAAAAAAAACAAACAAACAACGTGAAATTTAAAAACATAAACAATTTGAAAATATATACGGTAGGAAACGTTAGGTCTTTAGGTTCGTTCTTGCAGTCGAAAATTGTGAGATTTAAGAGCACTTTTGAAAGGAATCACGGTGTCTTTCTGTCGAATATAAATTAGCAATTCATACCACGTTGCTGGGCCCTTGTATGCAAAGGAACGTTGTCCATATAACTTCGTTTTCATAGTGGGAATATTGAGTATATGATTGTCAGAAGATGAGCGTAAGTATCTTGCTGGTGTGTACATATGGGAGAGACGAGAAAGGTATGTTGGACTGTAATCCGTCAGTAAAACGTAACACAGAGAACACATTTTGTGCTTGATTCTGAATCAAATGGATAGCCAGTATAGGGTAAAGAGCATGTGGGAGGTGTGCTCTGAACGTGGAATTCTAAATATGATTTGATCAGCTGTGTTTTGAAATTCTGGAGTATATATTGAGATGGAACCAGACATAATCGATTTACTATAGTCCAGTCTTGAAAGCACTAATGAACACACAAGTGTTTTAGTGACATCAACTGAAAGATTTTTGTTGATGGAGCTGATGCGTCTCAGCTCAAGATATGCAGCCTTGCATATGTTCAAGACATGTTAGTGCAATGTGAGAGTACTGTCTAGAGTAACACCTATGTTTCGTACTAACTGTGTGAATTGTTGTGGCTTATATTTTATGTTTGAAGTAATGGATTAGAATGAGAAAGTCTTTGTGTTGTGACCATAATGGCCTCAGTGTTATCATCACTGATCTCCAGCTGGTTACATGTCATCCACGATTTCACGTAAGAAATGCTCTATTCCTTGGACGGTAACATCAACTTCAGTTGGGGGGATAGATTTTGTATATCTATGTGTCATCAGCGTACTATTGGTGAGGCACTGGGTGATGATTTATGACACTTAAGAGCGGCGGAGTGTATATAATGAAGAAAAAAGATCCAAGAACAGACCCCTGCGGAACACCACAACATAGATCAACTAGGCTGGAGTGTATTCCATTTGCAGATACAATTTGTGTCCCCTTGACTAAGTAGGACTTGAGCCACAGTAAAGCTGTATTCTGAATGCCAAATACATGCTGGAGACGGTGAAGATATATATCATGGTTTATTGTGTCAAATGCTGCAGACAAATCCAGGAGGGTGAGGACTGTAATCTTTCCGCCATCCAGAGCAGAGAGAATGTCATTAAATACTTTCAGACTTGTAGTTTCAGTACTGTGGAAAGGGCGATATGCAGACTGTACATTGCTAAAAAAAACTGTTTGAATTCGAATGAGATACAAGCTAAGGTAGAACATCGTTTTCTAAGATTCTTGATATGAACGAGTGATTAGAAACTAGGCGGTAGTTCTTTAAATCATTTTGGCCAAGTGTTGGTTTCCTCAGCAGTGGCTTTACAATGGCAGTTTAAAAAAAATTATGGAAATTCCCCGGAAGAGAGAGAGGTATTAATAACATCAGTTAGTGAAGGCAATATTGGATCTAAACACTTAAGCAGCGGTGATGTTGAAATTGGATCAAGTTCACTTGACTTTGGTACATTCTTCATCACGATTGTCCATACTAAATCCATAGAGACATGCTCCTAATCTTTCTCCCTGCATACTTGTATGGTGAAGACGAGTCAATTAAAATTGTGTTGTGAAGCTTACTCTAATGGTTTGAACTTTGTCACCGAAAAAAATTGTAAATAGTTCCAAAAAGGTTTACTGGAGAGAATGTAGTTGGAAGTGGTGTACATTTGTTCCTTGGCATTAGTTTGTTGTTCTATCGAAGAGCTCTTTGCAGCTGGAACAATCCGTGATCTTAGTAGTGCAGTGGGATAATTTTGCTAAATTGACTATATTTGTGATGTTCGTCTTAACGTCTTCATAGCTTTGTTTATAAATAGTGAGCCTGGTGGAAAGCCAACGCTTCTCTGCTTAACAGCGGTCTCTTTTAGCAGTGCGAAGCTGGTCCCTAACACTGCTATACCCTGGAGAACACTGTTGAATTTATACTCTTCTCTTAGTATCTGGATCATGTTTGTCAAGCAATTAACGCAGGCAGTTTTCTAGTTGTTCTGCTGTAGGTGGTAAGCAAATTGTTAGGTTTCCATGGATGTCATGTATTAGTTTGGTTCTATTTATAATACGGAGGTTTATCTTAGTAGCAAAGAAAGGTTTATTTTTAAAGACTAAAAGTTCCAGATGGCATATACTGCAGAGGCGATCTTGGTATACAAGGGTGGATCGCAGAATATTATTATCTGGTCCATGAAGAATCCAGTCTAAAATGTGACCATGTTAATGGGTGGATTGGTTAAATGACTGTTTAAGGTTGAAAACATAAATAGAATGAAGGAATTTTGATGTGTATGAGTTTACTGAACAGTGAAAGTGAAAGTTAAAATCTAGAAGAATAATTAGGTTGCCACCTTTTGAATTTCCATACTCCAAGAGATTCGGAAACTGCTCCAAAAAGAGAGATTCAGTCAAATTGATTTGTGTCATGGGAAGAGGGCGGTAGAGGCAAAAACAATTGACCGACATTTGTTCAGTGTGAATGTTGTTTGGACTATTGCAAACGATATGTGGCAGAAATTAAAGGTTGTGTTGTGTTTAAGACATTTTATCATGGGATTCGTTGTGATTACATCAATTCCACCTTCCCAAGAGTATCAAGGGAACAACTTGATGGAGTAACCGGTAGGTGGTAGATCCGTGCACATAAAGTCATCGCCTGATGCCTTTAGACATGTTTATGTCAGGACGAAGACGTCGATATTCTGATCATTGATAAGATGTGTGCTTTTCTGGTGGTCATATTGATTAGGCGTTGAATGATGCAATACACAATGGTGTCTCTGGGATAGCTAACACAACGGTTTACGATTTAATATGGATTTGAACCAGGTTATCTAAATTAACTGCATAATTTTTAAATTGTTTAGCTGGAAATGGCGAAGGGAGATAACTGAATGCTTCTTCCTGTTTTGCACCGGCCAGCTTTGAAACATCGTTTCTTTTTTTTCGCTTCCTTTTACATTTTAGTAATGATGAATATAGTCCCAGTTCATTTAGTCTTGGGCACAATGTAGTATGAAGTGCCAAGAAGTGGTCATTTAAATCAATTAATGAAGGTCCATCATAAAATAAACGGGTTGACTGTCGATAAAAGTGATGGCTGTTTATTCAAGAACAAATGACGTCGTAACATTGGAGCAAGACAGCTGAGATCAATTATAATTATTCTCGTTTCCAAAACAAGGAGATGAAGAAACACGAACTGAACAGCTAATGCGTGATGAAACATCATAATGTAGACGAAGATAGACAACAACAATGTCCTGAAGAGTCTGTTGATGAGGTAGCAGATTGCTCTTAACATGTCAGCAGTAATTCACTATTACATTGATCATATTGTTAAAGATTTAACGGTAACAGACGATCATTCCCTCCAACAGCCATCACTTGATGATGATGATGATGATGATGATTATTATTGTTGTTGTTATTATTATTATTATTATTATTATTATTATTATTATTATTATTATTATTATTAGTAGTAGTAGTAGTAGTAGTAGTAGTAGCAGCAGTAGTATTGCTCTAAATCAGATATTAAATGACATCTGGTTGATAATTCTTTCTTGGAGCTCTGACATATATCCTATTTGCTCTGTCCTTCAACTTAAATGCAAGGTCACGTGGTATGATAACAAGTGATACAAATTAAATTGTCATGCTTTAAAACAATAGAATAAAAATAATATATACAATAGTAAAATAAAGAATCTCATTCACTAAAACATTAACACATGATTATATGTATGACCTTTTCACAACGATCATAACGATGATTGAGAACATTGCAGAAAGAGTTGTTTTTATTGCGCAATGAACAATGCAAATAATACATATATGAATCAACAGGTTTGCGACACAGTTGCAAATTATAATTTTAACCAAACCTCTATTCCAAAAATTCTGAGAATGTGACCTAGAATGCCACGGTTATAATCATGGTAGCGTCGTCATAATGAATTGTCCTTTTCTCTGGGTTTCAAAAATCACAGCGCAGACAAAAAAATATATATTTTTTTTAACATGTACATAAATTAAAAACGTGCTAAGCAGCAATATTCATGGTGTGTGACCTTGGCACCAAGATTAAATAGTAATTGCCACAAAATGAACATTGATTTTTATTTTTTTTGCGCTTTAATGGTGTCCATATTATCGATAACATCAGTAAAGCGATATAGAACTAATAAGTAATGGAATGGTTTTAACTCCTTACTATTCCTATTCTTAAGAACTAATACGTAATGGAATGGTTTTAACTCCTTACCATTCCTATTCTTAAGAACTAATAAGTAATGGAATGGTTTTAACTCCTTACCAATCCTATTCTTAAGAACTAACAAGTAATGGAATGGTTTTAACTCCTTACTATTCCTATTCTTAAGAACTAATACGTAATGGAATGGTTTTAACTCCTTACTATTCCTATTCTTAAGAACTAATAAGTAATGGAATGGTTTTAACTCCTTACCATTCCTATTCTTAAGAACTAACAAGTAATGGAATGGTTTTAACTCCTTACCATTCCTATTCTTAAGAACTAATAAGTAATGGAATGGTTTTAACTCCTTACCATTCCTATTCTTAAGAACTAATAAGTAATGGAATGGTTTTAACTCCTTACCATTTCTATTCTTAAGAACTAATAAGTAATGGAATGGTTTTAACTCCTTACCAATCCTATTCTTAAGAACTAATAAGTAATGGAATGGTTTTAACTCCTTACCATTCCTATTCTTAAGAACTAATAAGTAATGGAATGGTTTTAACTCCTTACCAATCCTATTCTTAAGAACTAATAAGTAATGGGATGGTTTTAACTCCTTACCATTCCTATTCTTAAGAACTAATAAGTAATGGAATGGTTTTAACTCCTTACCATTCCTATTCTTAAGAACTAATAAGTAATGGAATGGTTTTAACTCCTTACCATTCCTATTCTTAAGAACTAATAAGTAATGGAATGGTTTTAACTCCTTACCAATCCTATTCTTAAGAACTAATAAGTAATGGAATGGTTTTAACTCCTTACCATTCCTATTCTTAAGAACTAATAAGTAATGGAATGGTTTTAACTCCTTACCAATCCTATTCTTAAGAACTAATAAGTAATGGAATGGTTTTAACTCCTTACCAATCCTATTCTTAAGAACTAATTAGTAATGGAATGGTTTTAACTCCTTACCATTCCTATTCTTAAGAACTAATAAGTAATGGAATGGTTTTAACTCCTTACCATTCCTATTCTTAAGAACTAATAAGTAATGGAATGGTTTTAACTCCTTACCATTTCTATTCTTAAGAACTAATAAGTAATGGAATGGTTTTAACTCCTTACCAATCCTATTCTTAAGAACTAATAAGTAATGGAATGGTTTTAACTCCTTACCATTCCTATTCTTAAGAACTAATAAGTAATGGAATGGTTTTAACTCCTTACCAATCCTATTCTTAAGAACTAATAAGTAATGGAATGGTTTTAACTCCTTACCATTCCTATTCTTAAGAACTAATAAGTAATGGAATGGTTTTAACTCCTTACCAATCCTATTCTTAAGAACTTAAAAGTAATGGAATGGTTTTAACTCCTTACCAATCCTATTCTTAAGAACTAATAAGTAATGGAATGGTTTTAACTCCTTACTATTCCTATTCTTAAGAACTAATAAGTAATGGAATGGTTTTAACTCCTTACTATTCCTATTCTTAAGAACTAATAAGTAATGGAATGGTTTTAACTCCTTACCATTCCTATTCTTAAGAACTAATAAGTAATGGAATGGTTTTAACTCCTTACCATTCCTATTCTTAAGAACTAATAAGTAATGGAATGGTTTTAACTCCTTACCAATCCTATTCTTAAGAACTAATAAGTAATGGAATGGTTTTAACTCCTTACCATTCCTATTCTTAAGAACTAATACGTAATGGAATGGTTTTAACTCCTTACCAATCATATTCTTAAGAACTAATGAGTAATGGAATGGTTTTAACTCCTTACCAATCCTATTCATAAGAACTAATGAGTAATGGAATGGTTTTAACTCCTTACTATTCCTATTCTTAAGAACTAATGAGTAATGGAATGGTTTTAACTCCTTACTATTCCTATTCTTAAGAACTAATAAGTAATGGAATGGTTTTAACTCCTTACTATTCCTATTCTTAAGAACTAATAAGTAATGGAATGGTTTTAACTCCTTACTATTCCTATTATTAAGAACTAATAAGTAATGGAATGGTTTTAACTCCTTACCATTTCTATTCTTAAGAACTGATAAGTAATGGAATGGTTTTAACTCCTTACCATTCCTATTCTTAAGAACTAATAAGTAATGGAATGGTTTTAACTCCTTACCATTCCTATTCTTAAGAACTAATAAGTAATGGAATGGTTTTAACTCCTTACCAATCCTATTCTTAAGAACTAATAAGTAATGGAATGGTTTTAACACCTTACCATTCCTATACTTAAGAACTAATAAGTAATGGAATGGTTTTAACTCCTTACCAATCCTATTCTTAAGAACTAATAAGTAATGGAATGGTTTTAACTCCTTACCAATCCTATTCTTAAGAACTAATAAGTAATGGAATGGTTTTAACTCCTTACCATTCCTATTCTTAAGAACTAATAAGTAATGGAATGGTTTTAACTCCTTACCATTCCTATTCTTAAGAACTAATAAGTAATGGAATGGTTTTAACTCCTTACCATTCCTATTCTTAAGAACTAATAAGTAATGGAATGGTTTTAACTCCTTACTATTTCTATTCTTAAGAACTAATAAGTAATGGAATGGTTTTAACCCCTTACCAATCCTATTCTTAAGAACTAATAAGTAATGGAATGGTTTTAACTCCTTACCATTCCTATTCTTAAGAACTAATAAGTAATGGAATGGTTTTAACTCCTTACCAATCCTATTCTTAAGAACTAATAAGTAATGGAATGGTTTTAACTCCTTACCATTCCTATTCTTAGGAACTAATAAGTAATGGAACGGTTTTAACTCCTTACCAATCCTATTCTTAAGAACTAATAAGTAATGGAATGGTTTTAACTCCTTACCAATCCTATTCTTAAGAACTAATAAGTAATGGAATGGTTTTAACTCCTTACTATTCCTATTCTTAAGAACTAATAAGTAATGGAATGGTTTTAACTCCTTACTATTCCTATTCTTAAGAACTAATAAGTAATGGAATGGTTTTAGCTCCTTACTATTCCTATTCTGAAGAACTAATAAGTAATGGAATGGTTTTAACTCCTTACCAATCCTATTCTTAAGAACTAATAAGTAATGGAATGGTTTTAACTCCTTACCATTCCTATTCTTAAGAACTAATAAGTAATGGAATGGTTTTAACTCCTTACGATTTCTATTCTTAAGAACTAATAAGTAATGGAATGGTTTTAACTCCTTACCATTCCTATTCTTAAGAACTAATAAGTAATGGAATGGTTTTAACTCCTTACCAATCCTATTCATAAGAACTAATGAGTAATGGAATGGTTTTAACTCCTTACTATTCCTATTCTTAAGAACTAATAAGTAATGGAATGGTTTTAACTCCTTACTATTCCTATTCTGAAGAACTAATAAGTAATGGAATGGTTTTAACTCCTTACTATTCCTATTCTTAAGAACTAATACGTAATGGAATGGTTTTAACTCCTTACTATTCCTATTCTTAAGAACTAATAAGTAATGGAATGGTTTTAACTCCTTACCATTCCTATTCTTAAGAACTAACAAGTAATGGAATGGTTTTAACTCCTTACCATTCCTATTCTTAAGAACTAATAAGTAATGGAATGGTTTTAACTCCTTACCATTCCTATTCTTAAGAACTAATAAGTAATGGAATGGTTTTAACTCCTTACCATTCCTAATCTTAAGATGAGATCTTGACCCAAAGACCAAGAGAAATGTTCATAATATTTGGTAACACTGTTATCGGAATAATGAATCAAAGCTTTGAAAGGATTTAGGAGATACATCGATAAGGATTTGTAAATCGCTGACCAGTAACTTATTACCGCTATACTGAGACTGTGATATTTATTATTCAAAATAGTGAAAGGAAGGTGTGAGTGGCATATCCTGCGTAATACAATCTATTTAGTAAATATGAACAAATAAAAACGCAATCACATCTATTGATGACGCCTATGTTTAAATCTTAGTCAGAAAAGAGCTCGCCTTACTTTTCTACTAACGTTGGTTCTGTAAAAATTTTACAATGAATAGAAAAACAAAACGGTGCAGTATAAATATCCACTATAATGACTGTTGAGCGTGGCGAACTGCAGTATAAACGGTGTTTTTCAAGGCTTGGACGTGTAGGCATTTTTACCGTTTCTCTCTGTTTTAAAAGTGAGTTTTCTCTTTATTATCAATAGGTCACTTTTGAACAATATATCAACAGTTAATATATTAACGGAATGTATGTATATATGTTGAAGAATTAAATATTGTATCTTCGGTTAGTGCTAAAAATCATTGGAAATAATACACGTGTTTTTGTGGTTCCAGGAGTTGTTTTTCTTTTAGTATCCCGTTGCTAATGCTACCTGATTTCTTCTAGGTCTTCTTAGATCCTCCAATGGTTAGACGAAAGGGGTTTATGTCTCACATGTACGGTTGTTAATGGGGTATCGGAACGTAAAGGAGGACAGGTCGAAATGGAATAACTCAATAAATGTGTGGGTTCTAGTATCCAGTATATTGTCGGGTTCTGAAATGAAATTACTTGATCGAACATATTTCAATAACTAGGAGTGTTCCATTATTTGCAGCGTTAAGTACCATTTTGGAAGAGAAAAGAACTTTTTTTGTCTGTAATATAGGTGTGTTTACCTGGAATAATATTCTGATTACCTTTGACTTTAACTAATACTTCATTACAAAATACTTGTTCATCATTGGTGGGTGAATCGACAGATTTCTGTAGAATTTTCCAGATATTTATTCGGATTTTCTTTCCCGTTTGACATCTTACGGCAATGGTGGCAGTCTACATATTTTAACATATAAATGAAATTTATGTGTATATCGTATGATTAGTGGTTTCAATATTTATTTCAAAAGATAGTTTGCTGGGAGACTTGTTTTTGGTGCTGTAAGCTTACTTGTGCAATACGCTTGCTATGATAGAGTGATGCCATAGTTATTGACATTAGCTACAATTACCAGCATATGACAAAAAATTCCTATGCATCTAGTTTATCATGCATTATTAAGTTCATTTTTTGTTACTAGCATTATGAGGTAAGGCAAACAATTTATATTATCCGACTTTGAACACTTTTTAGTTAAAAAAAGAGGGTATTCTTGCAAAGGATATTACTGAGGTGGTCTTATATTGTCACATGAAATACCATTTCACTTTTATCTACAGATTCCTTCACACATAAGGCCTTTTGGATGTAGACAGCAGTCAGTTGTAATTTGACATGCATGTATAGGACATTCCGAAATTTAGTGGTTAGGGCGTAGTACTTACATTTTTTCACTTTCATTAATCAGGAAAAACTAGTGTCCCTTTTTGTTAGCTAGTGCCATATCCTTTAATGACTATTTCACATGCAGCTATTAACATGTGTAACAGATTTTGTATACGCTAAATGCTACACACTACAATTTGGATATACGACTATGCTTTAATGGTATTTATATTACATTTGCAGTTAGATTTTCATTGAGTTTACGTCATTATTGTTGTCACAGAATTAGGCGAAAATTGAACTGATTTTTGTTCTTCTTGAATTGCAAACGAAACTCACCATTTTCTTGATTTCGTCGTACACGCATTACCTGGGGTGATTAAGTGGTTTTCTCCAAGGTAAGTGGCGTGTAACGATTTGCATGTGCCAGTTTGTTATTTACATGAAATCCGAAATACTCGTTTCACGTGGTGCACGGCAAGCTCGATGTGATTTATGTTCACCTATAGAGAGTATATAAGGCGAGATATTTCTAATAATAATGACGGGAACCAAAATATCTAATCGAAGGATAGATAAGCTCGTACTGCGTTGTGTAAGAGTGTGATTACAGTTGATCTGTGGAATAATTTGTGTGGATATTTGGGATATATTTTCGCTATCTACAAAGGGCTACGTTTTTCTTTATACTCACTTTATTTCGTTTTAGTTTCACTGCACTTTTCAATTGTTCTTTTTTGTCATTTTTCTTATATAGTAGCTATTTTGTTCATAGTGTCAAAATGTCAAACCAAGAGCAAGAAACTCATTATAGGGATAGAGGATCGAGGTCAAGACTGCACTTATATTATAAGTGTACAGTGGATGACAATGTGCTTACAGCACATCATCCAAAAGGTTGTCAGATTCTCATATCAGGATCAGATGACACACCTAAACAGCTTTAAATTCTTGCTACGCTAAAAGCAATAGGGGTAGATATGAGAAAGATTGTTTGTTTGCAAAATGCTGGACCGAAAAAGTTTATGTTATACCCCAGAGATAAGGAAACCCCAGTCCTTAATGTAGAGCATTTCATGGTAAACAACATAATGATGCATGTCCATGATGCACCACCGATAGAAAGAGACTTGGGGCCTAAAATGATGGATGTACATTTCCATGGGCTCCCTTTCTACATCGATACCAAGGAAATTGAATTAAAATTAAAAGATAGGTTTGGGGTTAGCGTTAAGGGAACAAAATATGCGGACTATTGTGGATATGCCGGAGTAACATCAGCAGTCCGTATAGTTAAAGTAGAAGAGGGACAAGAAAAGAAAATTCCACCCTATTTTTATGTGCTAGGGTTTAAACTCCGCACGTGGTACAGAAATTGTGAACGGGACAGAAAATGCTCCAAATGTGGACAAGTTGGCCATGGGCCTTGGGAATGTGGTACAGAAGTGGTCAGACAAGAGCCATTAATAGCAAATGTACCTTTGCCTCAAACTCCTAAAGATAGCAATCCCAATACATGGGCAAAAGTGGTACATGCGTCTAGACCTAGCCAAATAAATTTCCCAGCGTTTACGCATTCAAATCCTTTTGCTATTTTACCGCAAGAAGAGGGTGAGAGGTCTTCTCCGAAAGGAAAAGGACTGAAACCAAGAAGAGTAACATCCACTCCAATTAAAATTAGCTCAAAAAAAATGCCAGCCCAAACAAAAAAAGAGGAAAGCAGAAAATGTCTCATCCTCTGATGAGGAATTTCCTCTTTGCAATGAGAAGTATGAGAAGGAACTTCTTTCTTCTTCTCTTGATAGTGTGACAGTGGTGGAAACAACTAAAGAAAATGATGGACATAAAACTGAAAATCAAACACCAGTAGTTCAAGAAGAGTCTCAGTTGGATGTAAGTGTGGAGGAAGCATCCAATAGAAATATGGACACTTTGACTACATCAATTGATACTGACTCTGGGAATGAACAATCTAACGATACACTGTTTTCGTCTAATCTAACCAGTGATTTCAACATACTGCTAAGTGAATCAGGAAATACATTGGAGAACATAGATCCAGGTTCCCCTCAAAGCGGGGAAAGTATAGATACTAATTATTAACATTAGATAAATAAATTATATCCATTTAAAAATTAGCGGCCACCTGGAGATAGACTAAAAATGGAAGAACAAAACTTCCTTTTAAAGTCTATAAATATTAATGGTTTAAACCAAGAAAAGGTTAATAAGTTACTAACAATAGGAGACTTTGACTTACTTTTTCTTCAAGAGACAAACAATGGACTAACTGATGAACTCAAAGAACAACTTGAACGAAAACTGGATTGTATTGTAATAAAAAATGATCATGGTGGGAAAGATAAATGGGGAGGGGTAGCCGTTATGGTTAAAAATAGAGTAGGGATTAAATGGGAAAGGATAGAGGAGGGTTTATTTTTTAAGGGGAGATTAATTCATTTAAAAATAGAGAAGTGTAATTTTATTAATATATACATGCCAGTGTGTAATATGAAAAATGCCTTTGCAACACAGTTAAAGGAGTACTTAGACAACTATATTGGGGAAAATTTGATTATTGGGGGGGGGGGACTTTAATTGGATTGAGGACGGAATAGACAGAACGATAGGGAAATTAGGAAAAGGTGACTTACAGATTAGGAACACAATGAGACTTATTATGGATTCATTAGATTTGGTTGACATATATAGACGGTTAAATTTACTAAGGGTGGAATATACTTTTACAAGAGGGGATACATCAAGTAGATTAGATAAATTTTGGGGTACATGTTTTGGCACAAATAAGTATATTAAATCAGGGATTTTAGATTACCAAGTTTCGGACCATAAATTAATTTTCTTAGAAGTAGGAATATTTAAAAGAACTAAATGGGGTCGGGGATCATGGAAATTAAATAATCAAATATTAAATACAAAATAATTTATAGATGAAATTACTAAGGAAATAGAAGTTTTTAAAAATATAGGGAACATAAATATTATAAAAGAATGGGATAATTTAAAAGTTAAATTTAAAAAAATAGCTATTAAACATTCAAAATTCAGGATTAGGAAGTTTAAATTAGAAGTAGAAGCCTTTGAAAATTTAATAAACACAACAACAATACAGGACACAAAAAAAAAAACGTTATTACTAAGATTAGAAAAATTAAAGAAATAATTTTATAAAGGGAGGGGAATAAATGCTGGGTTATTTACAGAATTATATGAAAATGCAGAGGGTCTTTATAAAAGGGAGGAATTAAGAAGGGGGGAGGGAAAATTTTAGAGAAATTAAATACGGGAATGGAAATACTAGACGACAAAACTCAAATATTAGAATATATACGCAATTACTATAAGGACCTATATACTTCACAGAGAATAGCGGACGAAGATATAGAAACTTACGAGAGACAAATTGTGAAAAAATTACCTCAGAACATAGAGACAAATGTGAGGAATTTATATCACAAGACGAAATAGTTGAGACAATAGGGACATTAGGCAAAAATAAATCACCAGGGAGAGATGGACTTTCTGCAGAATTCTATAAAAAATTCTGTAAGGAATTGTCGTCAATTCTAGAATGGTTATACAACAATATTGCACTTAAGAATAGCAAAATGTCAAACACAATGAGGGAGGGTATGATAACAATAATATATAAGGGGAAAGGAAATAGGGAAGAAATTAAAAATTGGAGACCCATCTCACTCCTTAATGTAGATTATAAAATTATCAGTAAAATTTTAACGGAAAGGGTCAAAAAGTGTCTAGACCCAATTATTAATATAAATCAAACTAGTGGACCGAAAGGGAGAAACATACAGAATAACATTTTAAACATTAGGACTATTATTGATTATATAAATACAAATGGTACTAATAGTGCTATGGTGCTAATTGATCAAGAGAAAGCCTTTGATCGACTTGAACATAACTATATAATTAAGACACTAGAAAAATTTGGATTTGGAGAAAATTTCCAAAATTGGACTAAAATCCTGTATAATGATATAAACTCGATTGTACAGGTTAACGGAGCAAAAACGGAAAAATTTGAAATTCACAGATCAGTGAGGCAGGGTTGCCCACTATCGATGTTATTATATGTAATAGCAATAGAAATTCTAAGTACAAAAGTTAGAAATAACCCAAACATTGTAGGGATTAAAGTTCCAAACATTAGAGACGAAGTTAAGATGTTACAACATGCTGATGATTGCACAAACTTTATACAAGATAAAAAATCCTATAATGAACTTATAAAGGAATTTGAAAAATTTGGAAAAGTCTCAGGTTCTAAGATAAATCCTGAAAAGACTGAAATTTTACTAATAGGAAACTGGAGGGGTAAGATACATGATCTACCTGCTCCTCTTATTAAAGATAATATAAAAACTTTAGGAATACATTTTGGAAAGGACGAAATGATAGAGAACTTGAAAGATATAAAAGAACAAATTCAAAAAAATGTGGCAACCTGGGCACCTTTGCCAATATGCTTATTGGAACGAGCACAAATAGCAAAAAACTATATGTATGTGCACTTTAATTATAAATTGAAAACAGTAGACATTAAAGATACTACACTAAAAAATATAGATAACGATATTATTAAATACTTATGGGGTTATAAAATACACTATACAAACAAAAATACTTTATATAAGGGAGGGATGAGGGGAGGTTTAGGTCTCCCTCATCCAATCCTAATTAAATACACCAACATTTTGAACAGATTTAAGGAAATTAAAGAAGAGCCCAAAATAGCTTGGCAAGGGCTTTATATATATTACTTTGGTTTCTCTATGAAGCAGAGAAATGACATATGTAGGAACAATAGATTAATTAAAACTGTAGAAGTGCCAAGAAAATTAAGATACATAAAAGATTTATTATTCAAATATAGGGATGCTAAGGAATTTTGGGATACCGATACACAATATACATACAAATGGCTAACACAAGAAACAATAAATAAGGAAAAAAATAGGATTGAACATAAATACATAACTATTCAATGGGATAGGGCATGGGGGAACTGGACCAATTTTAAATCAATTAGGAAAAAAAGTTCACTGTTCAAATACATGCATGATGCATGGTTGACAGGGGAAATGGCAGTGAGACGGCATATGATCGAAGTATCGCCCAAATGTCCACTATGCAAAGGTTTTTCATTTAATAAGAGACATGTTATACTTGAATGTTCCAAGACTCAAACTGATAGAAACCAAATTATAACAAATATTAGAATTAATCAGACATATGAAGAAAAACAATTATTATATTTAGATGGTATATTGACCAATGCTATTTTAACACAAATTATAGATTTTATTATCAAGATTATGATAGCATGTGGACCGATAAGGACTTATGGGGAAAATTTTAGATAAGGAGGGAACAGGGAACTCAGGTAGAGAAAAGTACAAGCAATGAGAGCATGGGGCTATATCACATGGCGCTACGCGAAGTGGACAGGCCCGTGAAAGAGTTTGGAACAAAGCTCACCTCGAGACATTTACATTACAACAATACACGGACTAGATAGATTATATAGCTAAGATTTGTGTTTTTTCTTAAGGGAAGCATGCTATCATATGAAATCACTGGTTAGTATATAATTTTACTCTGTGGAGATCGTGAATCTACACAGAAAGCCCGTTTTAAGGGAATATAAACATTTTTGGAATGGAATAAGGGCTTAATTATAAATAAATAAAGATTACAAAATAGATCGAGAAGGGTGAAGTGCGAATAATAATAAAAAAATTGCACGAATCCCATTTCGATCCAAGTAATCTAGTATATAAATAAGGAAATTACAAACATGGAACATCATAGAACAAACAGTAAAACAATAGGGTGTTTCATTTTAAGACACCATGGTTTGTACTAAATTCTAAATTATTGAACATATATGAATTAAATGGAAATAAAGTATATATTGAAATAAATACCGTTTTTTTAGAGGTATTTATATGGTTAGAAAAAAACTGGGACAATTGACAAGAACAGCTATCCTAACAAATATACAATATTCATATGAATATATAGCATCATACATATAGCACAACACAAATAGCAGACACAGGATTTAGGAAACCCCTAGCCAGGGTTAACTTTATGAAATAAGACAGACACCCATGATGGACCCTGAGGTTCGGGTGAAATTGTCATAGATAACACTAAGGACAAAATATCCTCCTATTAGCATATAATCCTGATGGGAAAAATTAAGGTTAGGATAATTTAAATGGAAATTATAAAAAACACATAACTACATATCGGGGGGAACACACACCTACATGAAACCTTTCTAGTTTTTTTTCAATAGGGGGAGGGGGCATCTGTCTGGTGCCCCCCAAAAGAAAAGATAAGCTCGTCTTGCAATCTCCAGCCAAAGGGCTGTTACCGTGTTTCTGATACTGTAGCTGACAATCGCTGTTACCATAGATCTGATAATCGCTGATACCGTAGATGTCAATGTTTCTGATACCGTAGATCTGATACCGTAGATCTGATACCGTAGATGTCAATGTTTCTGATACCGTAGATCTGATACCGTAGATGTCAATGTTTCTGATACCGTAGCTGCTAACGTAGTTGATACCATTTCTGATACCGTAGCTGTTAACACATCTGATACCATCTTTTGATAAACGTCTTTGATATCGTCTGATTTGTTGTGGGACATCTATTATTTGTTCCGGAACATCTCTGTATAAATATCTGAATGTGATTGTGCCGTTAATTTGTGCAAACGTAATTGAAGTATCTGTCTGTGTGTCGAACTGTCTGTTCGTCAACATCTGTGTAACGTGTAAATATCCGGAAAGCTAGAAGTCCGAGTGTCGGAGCTGTCTGAGTTGTAAAACATCCGGGTCGACATCTAGGGTAGTGAGGAACCGTTGGTTCTGGTAGATGTTGTATGTTGTCTGAACGTATAACTGTGGTGGATCCGTGAAGGGAAACGTCCGATAATAGTATTGGTCAACCCTAGGTTTTCGGGGAAACTGGGAGACGATTCAACTGTTGCTGAATCGTGCGGTTATACGGGGTCGAGACACATATGTGTATTGAAATTGTAATACAATTTAATACATTGTTGTATTTGCATGCTTATGTCAGATCACAATAATATTTCAAGTGATCGCATAGATATCAATAAAAGCTAGCAACTTGATTGAATACAAGTATATGGTCGTGCTAGTTATCGCAATCCATCGTGCGATAGTATAGTTTGTCGTTTGTGTTCATTTTTCGTAATTTATACTTGCATTAATTTAACTTTCGTAAAGGATCCTTGGATCTGTGTATAGTCCAAGAGATCCCTTTACATCTGAGATTCCTTTTGTATTAATATTTAATTTGTTCATGTATTGTGAATGGTTGTGAGTGTAATTGTGGGTTGAGTGCATGAATTATTGTGTTGTTACATCTGTATTTTTTTCATTTATAATTTATTACATAAATTTATATTTTCTTTCACAAATTGTGTTTGTATTGTTCATTTAATCCACCCTCCTCTCGGTAACAATTCTGTTACAATTGTACTGTTGCCAAGTGTCATATCAATTTCTTTTAAAACAATTGCTTTAATGTATACCTTATATATATATATATATATATATATATATATATATATATATATATATATATATATATGTGTGTGTGTGTGTACATAGTGAGGATAAATACGTAAAAGTATTAAAAATGTATTCAAATATATAACAAAATTTGAGCTAAATCCATGCAATGTCAACAACAAGCACTAGACATGCTATCATATTCTGGTATTTAGATGACGATTAGATTTTCAGGCCTTACGTAAAATATTTAGCACTTTCAGATCGTTTTGAAAATTATGCAGTTTTAAATATCAGCATGCACTGTCGACATAATCATACATGATGAAATCATATATCAGCGTTTCATAAACTTATTATTGGCATAATTTGCAATATTTATATGGCTCTTATTTACATTTGAAAAGCAACAGTTTGAACGCATCCTAAACTTGGAATTACTGTTGGTTTCTGAAGTTATGACAATACACAATGTTCCTTAGAAAGGTAATGACGTACCACTGACTAAGACAAATATCAGTTAGTCAAAGAGCTTAGTGTTGCAGCAAATAAATGTTAGCAATATTCTCAAGATGGTTTCCATGGTAGCATATTTGAGGCAAATTCGGATTCGTTTTTATTCAGATCACCTCGAAATTACTATTCTCCTTTCTGTTTAAATGTCATGTAGTCATGGCGACCATGGTACATATATTACCATTTATCCTTAATCTAGGAATAACTAGACACCATGCTATGTTTTCTAGTATAATTAACATGTTTTCATAATATTGTTTAAAACATAAACTTTATTGCTTATTTCCCTTTGAACATGTTCATTAAAATGGCAAATAAAAAGTCTATTTTAGTACGTAGCTTTTTATACAGAGGATATGTGCGATATTAGCCGGAATAAAACTAGATTAAATTAAAGTTCTGTTAAATTTCGAACCTTTTAAATATTTAGGACATTTCAATATGGAATGACATATCAACATATATTTATAAATTCAAATTTTGCTAATTTTTGCTTGTATAATACGCAGTTAAACTTTAAAAATGAATGGAGGATATGAGAGGACTACGGGTTTAAACAATTATAATTTAATTGTTTTCAAAACCCTGAATATAATTTTACCACACCTGCTCAGATGTATTTAAGCTACAACTTTTATAGCAATGTTTCCGTGTGCACTTTTGAAGACTATTCTAGTTTAAAAAGATGCTATTAGTAGGAATACTGGTATACGGTTTTATCACGAATCAAGTTTTCTTACACTATGAAAGCAGAGTAGTGAAAACGAAAGTGCAGAAAAGCGCAAATAATATCCCTAGTATTTCGGATCGATAATTTAAAGTATCTCGAATTCCACTCTCAGACGATTTATTTGTGTTGCCTTCCATTGTCATTTACAGACTCGCAATGTCTACACTGGGCTGTATAAATACAACTAACTAATGTTATGTTGAAGGACGTTGTCGAACACTAGGTTGTATAAATACCATTAATTAGTATTAGATTTTTGAAGGACAATTTCTAACACTGGGCTGTATTAATATTATATTGTTGCAGGACGATGTCTCGTTGTTCTTAGACGGTGGTATTTATTTTTCGCTCACAGAGGTCTCATTCTTTGATAACTTATTTGTAGCATCGTTCATGGGTATAACTATGGAAAATTTCATTCTAACGGAGTGCAGGTGAATGGTTCTTACAACAAAGAATCATTAATGTCAAATTAATTAGTAGAATAAGTAATATATATTAGGAATCACCTTCATATAAAATTGGGAATAAAAAACATTTACAAAAGAAGAAACGGATGTTGCTAGGTAAACGTTTCTGTGTTTTGGATTTGCGGATGTACCAATAAAGACTTTTGCAGCTCAAGTTCAAACTCTTTGCAATGGAACACTACATTATTTGGAGCAAACATCAATTAATAATAGCATTCTAATGTTACCCCTTAAAAGGTTAATCTTGTCTCTCCTTTCCTCTGAATAGGTGATACTCAGTGTCAAAATTTACTAACGTAAATGGAAAACAGTTTGAAAAAAATAATGTTTATTATGTTTTGTGTAGTATTAAATTAAAAATAGCTCAAATGTACTCATGCATCTAGTTTTTGCATTGAATTATAATTACTACGACAATCTAACACAAGATAACGTGGATGGAAAACAATAAAGCGAGAGCATTCCAATGAATAAAGAGATTAAACAATTACAACTAGTAACGATAAATAGTTTCTTTAAAGCAACATCTAACATATTGGAATTAAAATTACGGTTATATCTTTAAAGGATTTTGTTTTCAAACATGACGATTAATTTAATATCCATAAATAAATAAGAAACATTTTTATCACAATTTAAGCCACTTTTTGAATCCTTTATTTACTTAATACCTTGAAAATCACAATTCAGTCAATACATCGCAATAAATAATACCTAATAAATAATACCTAATGAATAATACCTAATAAATAATACCTAATTTCTCTGATACATAGGCTTCCATATCATAAAAGTATTTCAATGTCTTTCTCTGGGTCGTTTTATCCTTACATTCTCTGCCGGGATCTTACACGATCCAAATTTCACGTATAAGCGATTCAATTACATGTTTTAGTAATGTTTCTTATCTTAAAATATGAATAAAGCATTGTCTATAGGAACATATAATGTTATTGACCATACTGTAATAACAATATTTACACTCATAGCTCACGTATATATATATAAATATCCGATCCATAAGCGAGTGGTATGTACAATAAAAACGGGTGATATTTGCCTATAGCACTCGCCTATCAAACTATATGACAAAATCTTGCTTGCCACTGTTTAAGGTTTTTCCCCACACCTGTTTGTATTTATAATCGGCATTGCTTACAGTAATGAATATACGACAAAATAATATAACACCTCAGTTTGTTAATGCGTCATTCAGAGCTATTTTAAAGTGATAACACTTGAACGGTGTATACCTAAGAAATATCAATATTTGTTTAAAAACATGAATAAGAAGAACTTCTCGTGGCATACCAGAACAAACAACCATTAATACAGTTCATCAGTGTTTCGCAAAACCCATGAAAACTGTAATGCATATTGAGTTTTGAGATCTCATGCATGAGATAGTATATTTTATGTTTCATTTACACCGTCAGGTAACGTGTACTTACTGGCACACACTTGGGCCTTCAGATGAGTTGTGTTTTGGCAGTGTGCCAAGATTAATGTTGGTCATCAATGTTGTATCTTGGGGATTGCTTGAAGAGAAATCAACAAAATCGTTTGATAATTATTCCACGACGTTAGTGACATTTGTTTAGGTAAACATCGTCTTGTAAACCTATACTACCTATAACAGGAAAACGATTTAAAGACAAAATGTAATATGTGCGTTAATATTTAGATTTTTCTAATTTTCAATATATTATCATATTATTAGCTTTTCACGTTTGAAACTAAATTTTTTCAATGTTATATCTAAATCAATATGTACATCAAGAAAGGATGTGCGCATGTGGTGGTATGAGAGCTGTTACCGGTCCAGGGATCATGCCTTTGTCACAGACCGGATTTATTTATACACTTGTTAAGATAAGTTTATGTAAAAACAAACGAAAATGAATTGATGAAACTGAAGAATACAAGAACTGTGTTGAAAGTACAAATCATCCCCTAAGATTCTGACCAATGACTCATCGCGTCAGGCTTAAGTTGTTGTCGTTTTAGGGTTTAACGCCATTTTTCAGCACACGATAGACTATACATGGCTGCCAGTATTATTGGTGGAGGAAGAGCCCGGGAAAAACCCCGGAAAGAACCACCGACCCACGAGATGCTACTTGCAAACTTTCTCACATAACTATATTAGTCGAATCTTAGACTCGAACCCATCGCGTCTGGCAAACACATATATTTTGCACGAAAAGCAAAGTTGACTTGAAAGTGTCATGTTGGAAAACGAATGTAGGGTTTCAGTTATTCCCAAGATTATAATGTTTCATTTTAATTGTACCTTTCTATTATTAGAAAAGTGTGCGCTGTCACATTATATTATCGTAGAAAATAAGACCTTCTTTTTTGTTTTCTTGGAAATTAGTATATAAGTAATATATGAAGTCCCCACAAATCAACGTGAAGTTCTTCTCAAAGGTTGGCCTACATCTTTTAAAAGGCTGGATTGTAAACAAAAGCAGCATGTAAACAGAACACAGATTTCACTTCCGGGTCATCACCAAGGCCTTATTATTCACTGTGCACTATCACCGAAATACACACAGACAACAACACCCTGAGCTCAAATTCTCAGGAATAAACAATTACCTTTAAATCCCTACCACAAATGCATAAATCTAACTTTTCTATCACCATCAAAATGAGAGGGAAAAAAGTCCTAAAAATAGACTAGAACTACATTCATGGGTACTGAACTGGACGTACTAATTGTGATACGATTGCAACATGATGCCCCAGTGCTAGACATCACAAAAAAGTGACACACTGTAGACATCGTAAAGATCTGACTGAACACTTGTTACAGCTACATTAAAAGTCCAAATCACACACACACACACACACACACACACACACACACACACACACACACACAATTCTGGATTTAAACGAAACAACTGACTCAAAGCTAGAAAAATGAATTTCATCCGTGTTATCATACTATGTGATACAGCTCTGTTTGTATGAACTGTTACTATCGGGTCGTAAATTTCTACATTGCATATATACACACCTGTTGACATCGATGTTTCAAAGGTTCTTGTACGCGTTCATTTGATACTGTCCCACTTAAACTGATAATGTTTGAGGAAAATGGCCTCGCATTCGGTAATTCAAATTAGAGCTGCATATTCCAAAGTTTAGATACATTTACACACGCCTCGTAAATCTGAGTGATAAAACTTTCTGAAGTTTATTTATGTTTATATTTACCTTTATGTAGTCAACATTCATTATATTCACGACAAAATATACTGCAGTTAATATACAGTTTCTTTTGGTTTTTGATACATAGTTGTCTAAACTTGACTCTGTAATAGTAAGACAAACTATCATGCTTTAATATTCACCAATTAAGCTGTACATTTCAAAGCTTGACGATTGTTTCGCAATGTTATCAAAATGTGCTGATTACATTTATATTATTGTTGCGACCAACGTGCAAACACACGATTACCTAACAATAGAAAGTGATGTAAGGACTAAATGCTTAGAAGATATTTATTATGTTCTTTGCGGGGTTAAAACAAAATAAAGTTCTGTCCGTATTGAATCCGAATTAACAAACAAATCAATGTTAAGTGAGTCGTTTGTGCCTGTAAACAGTACCTCGACCTTGCGTCACGGAATTTTCTTGTATTGATACAAACCTTAATACATGTGTACTATATGTGCATCATCCAACGACGGCTAAATGATAAGAGTAAATAAATGCATTGAAAAGCATTGACTGATATATTTAACCTATGTAGGTGCTGATGCAGCTAATTAGCTCTTTAATAAATAATCATGTCCTTGTCGCAAGGACAAAGCCATAGGATTGATCACTGAGAAAAGACGAGGTCATCGAATCAACATCTTTAAATCAGTTTGTGTAACAGTAAATATCTTGAAAGAAATTTGTATCCAGTTGTAGTTCTCGAGAAAGCAAAGATATGGCATTAGTGTATTATTCTCAATAAAGACCTAAACTTCACGAAGAGGTAATTTCGAATAAAGCTGGTACATGGACAATATATACGAATGCAGTCTCTGATCTTGTTGAATCAGCATCGATAATTATAATAAATATATCAATATTAATATTGGTCAAAAAACATTTCTCCCATTTTTCATCACACACATATTATGTTCTTTAGAAAATATGTTAAATATTTGAAAATTGATAGTTCTCATTGTTTAATGTATTTAATCTTATTTAAAGCTAGAACAGACATACCTTTACAATAATCTTTGATCCAAAAATCAAGGTGAAATTAAATGAATTTGTACATTCGTACAAAATTTTTGAATACCTGCAAAATATATTGTCCCCAAAAGTGTTTGTAGACTGGCTCAGTTACTACTGTTTCACAGAAACTATGTTATTTACAGAAATTGCGGTGTACAAACTAACAACTGACCTAGCATCCAATAATTTGAAAAATGCATTTTCCTGAGTTTGTTATTATGTATTTACTCCTCAATTAATTAGAGAGCCTTAATCGTAGTATATTCTGATAATTATTAATGTTGATATACTAATGTATGAAACCAGAAAATTTACATTGATCGCAACGTATAATCAGGTATTTCACTATTCTCTTAGTTTGATAAATCTTTGTGGAAATCACGAAAAATGCACAATAAGCCAAATTAACTTACCTCTTTATTCTCTGTTTACTTTACAATAAGCCAGATTAACTTACTTTTTTATTTTCTGTTTATTTCATAATAAGCCAAATTAACTTACCTTTGATTCTCAGTTTACTTTTTAATAAGCCAGATTAACTTACCTTTTATTCTGTTTACTTCATAATAAGTCAAATTAACTTACCATTTTAATCTCTGTTTACTTCACAATAAGCCAAATTAACTTTTAACTTTTAATATACATTAGAAAAGATGTACATGCAGAAAGGCGACTTGACTAGGAGTCACATGAAATTGAGAGTGTCTGGGTGGAAATGTCTCAAAATAATGCAAAATGATTCCTAATTGGTTTCATTTATAGGCCAATTTCCTCCAAAGCAAACTGGAATGATGATGTTTTTGAAACAAATGGAAAATGTTCTTGCACAGGAGATAGAAACATATATACTTGGTGATATAAATAAGGACCTTCTCAACACTCAAATAAGTTACAACTGGATGGAAGTTTTTGAATCATTAGGCCTAGTCCAGATGGTAAATGAGCCCACAAGGGTAACAGAAAAATCAAGCACTCTTATTGATCACATTTATACCAACCTACCAGACAATGTGGCTTGTGTTAATGTACCAAATGTTGATCCTAGTGACCACTATCCTACTTTTTTGACAAGAAAGGTTAAATGCCAGAGAAATAAGAAAAACACACACAAAACTATCACTTACAGATCGTTCAAACATTTTAGTGAAGAACAGTTTCTTGATGACCTATATAAAGTTCCATGGAATATGATCCAAAATTTGGATGACATAGATGAAGCTCTGAGAGTGTGGACTGACTTATTTATGGATGTAGTCTCTAAGCATGCACCATTGAAAGTACATCGAGTAAAGAATGAAATCCAACCTAATTGGCTTACTACTGAAATACTAGATGCTATGAAAACACGAGACCGATTCAAGGCTAGCGGAAACCGTGCAAAATATAAAGTATGGAGAAATAAAATAACAAGTATGATTAAAATAGCTAAAAAGTCGTATTATCAGTCATTGCTTGAAAACAAAATGAGCAACAAAATCTCCATTTGGAAAGTCTTCAATGAACTCACTGGAGAAACACACAACAATCAGACAAGTAAAATTAACTCACTTCTGGTAAATGACACCATAGTTACTGATGAAACTGACATTGCAAATGTTTTCAATGATTTTTTCACCAGTATCTCCACAAAGTTAAAAGAACCAGTGATAGAAAACAACTTTAGTGAACTGAAAAAGTTCTGCAGCAGGAAATTCTCTAAGTAAGTATCTTTCTGTATCCCACTAGTATAAAAAAACTTTGTTAAAAAATGTCTCAGTGAACTTGATACCATGAAAGCTACAGGACTTGATCAGATTGGTCCAAGACTCATTAAATCTTCTGCCTCTGCTAATTTAGATAGCATAACATTCATAATCAATTTAAGTATTGCAACCTCATCTGTCCCCAAAATATGTAAAACTGCAAGAGTAACTCCTATTTACAAATCTGGATCTAAGAATGATGCTGATAATTAGCGACCAATCTCAATACTACCAAACTTGTCAACATTGATTGAAAAACATGTCCATGACACATTCATGTCATATTTAACCAAACATTTGCTGTTATACCCTAATCAATCAGGCTTTAGACAGAAACATTCACGTAAGACTGCCTTGATCTCCCTAACTGATAAATGGCTTCAAGCACTTGACCAAGGTAAAATAATATGATCTGTATTTGTAGATTTCAGGAAAGCGTTTGACATGGTGGATCATGAAATCCTTTTGAAGAAACTAAAAATCTACCAATGCGATGAAAAAACAGTTAGATGGTTTACTTCTTACTTACGTGAGAGAACACAACATGTTTATAAAATAACGTTCTGTCCGAACCTGAAACAATTAGATATGGAGTGCCACAAGGCTCAATTCTAGGTCCATTACTATTTATTTTATTTATTAGCGACCTACCACGTTTACTAAGAGACTCGATATCATCTACAGATCTCTTTGCAGATGATACAACATTATCAGACATCCAAAACACAAAGCATGAACTCGAAATTTCTTTACTGAATGCATTAAACAAGCTGGAAAACTGGTGCACATGCAATGGCATGGTAGTAAATACTGGTAAAACTAAAATATTACTTATCTCAACAAGAAAAAAAGGGAAAATCTTGATAGCAATGAGCTATGTCTGACATGGAAGGATACAAATTTGCAAATGGTCTATCATGACAGACTGCTTGGTGTTTTGGTAGATAATAATCTGCCACGGACTGATCATATCAAACATATCAGTAAAAAGGTCAATTCAAGTTTTTGTCTTCTCAGTAGGATAAGACATCTTCTCCCTGAAAGGCACATAAAATTATTTTATAACAGTTACATACAACCGTATTTAGACTACTGTAATACAGTATGGGGTAATTCAAATGATAAAAACATATCAAAGTTGGAAAATCTTCAGAAAAGAGCATTTAGGCTAATATCAAACTAGAAAGAAAGCAAGGAAAATTTAGCTGGTAAGTTAAAAATATTACCTATTAAAGACCGAATATGTTTAAGAAAAGCCAAATTAATGTACAGGATATCCAATAATAGTGCTCCTGAATATTTACAATCCTTATTCCAGTATAGGCTACCTGGTAATACACCCCACCTGCGATCAATATCTACAAAACAGAATAAAATTCCCAAACCAAATAAGGAATTATTCAAGAAAAGTTTCCAATACTATGGAACTTTGCTCTGGAATAGTATTCCAGTTGAGATTAGAAATTCCCACTCTATTTCCATCTTCCAAACCCAATATATCCAGTGGCTTCTGAGATGCTGCTGAATTAAATAAATTCCTTGTATGAGGGCCTCAAGGTAGATTAGTTCTTAGCTAATTGTGTTACCCTCTTTAAATAAAGTCATTATTATTATTATTATTATTATTATTATTATTATTATTATTATTATTATTATTCATTCTCGTTTTATTTCATAATAGTGCTACTGATGTGTCACAGAATAAATCGAATTATATCTACTCCGGAATTAGATAACTGTGCTGTCTGGTTTATTTTGATGGATAATTTTATTTTAAAAATAGGTTTCTTTGTGCAATAATATACGATGATCTCCTAAGTTTGCTTTGCAAAACTTTAAATTCAATAGCGACAACAGGCGTTTCAAGCAAAACCCACTCAAGTGTACTAAGAATCTCACTACGTATGATCTATAATAGTTATTTATGTTCCTTTCCAATATCAAAATGAGCTAGTCTACCTTTGTAAACATGGGATAGTATGCCATATGGACCTGTACAAATGTATATGTTTGATCAGTGACAGTTATCAGCTGATACTGGAGATTTCACACAAGTGGACGAGAGAAGAAAACCCTTTATTTGAAATAAACACTCTGCGTTCTGTCTATTTTGTAACATTTACCCTTCAAATATTAACTATTCCTAAGTAAAAACCTCTATCTAGTATCAAATCGCCATTGCTTTAATTTTTTGTATAGGTGTAAAATGCAGTATGTGGTCGTTCAGTCAGTTAATTGTGTGCACCCATTATCATCTTATGCACCTATTAATGGTAATATCTATTTCTTCCGTAAATTGTTAATTAATTTACGTCAGAATCAAATTGAAATCCATCAGTAAGGGAGCATTGTATCATGTAGATAGGTGCCAAAAACGTTTTCACTTATGTTGTGTGCATTTCTTTTAAGGTGAAGTCTGAAGCTTTAATGTTGGCAGTAGAGAACTCGCATCATTGCGAATCAGACGCTATATTAACGTCTTAGTCTAACACCAACTATTAACATCTTATTCTAGCACCAACTATTATTTTATATTACAATAGGTTTAAGTTTGTTATCATGTGTAATGTTTTGGATGTGCATATAGCCCAGTTACCCACCAATATATGACTTATTTCAGTTTGCTTTCTGCTTGGTGCATTAAATTATATATTATCAAGAATGAATTATACAGTTAAAATTGTATAAATTAGAATTGTCTTGTTTATTACGGAAATGCACACACTGATTGCTATTTTGGGTAAAACATTGTAACAAATGTTTTGACAATATGACTTCAAAAAGCGCCCATTGGATAATCTCTTCAAGCAAGGTAACATATATATTGTTACATATTTTTAATATAAGTCATTTATATATATATATATTTATTGTTTGTATGTTAGATTTAAATTTGGCATTTTAAGTTTAAGATTCGTTCATTAAGGGTGGGTTGGTGACCTGTACTTTACAGAGCAAACACCAGGTGTTGACCTTATTTCTGACCTGGTGTCAGAGTTGTAAACAAACTTTTAAAATGATTGGTTGGTTCGAAGGACAAAATGGAGCTTTACATAAACATCTTTCTATTTTAGTTGGGTCATAAGGTGTGTACGTGATTTTTTGAACGTAAATTTGTTCCAATAGTTTCTAGAAGATCACGTGACCCTTCCTTATTTACATAAAAACAGATATATAAACTATGTTTTAGAGTGAGCTATTGAGTAGAAGTTGGGCTTTTAGAATATTAAGTTGTGTCTTTTTGAGTTATTACCTTGTATTGGAAATTATGTCAAGTCGTTTGGATCAAGAGGAATTATTTTGTTATTTATCTGGAAACGAATTGTGCTCATTGAAATTTTATTAACAAGAACTGACTTCATCAAGTGACATCGTCTTCCATATTGGATACTTCGCTGGGATTCGAACTTAGAATTACTTGGACATTTTATTACCAGGACGTTTTGCAATTTCTCTAGTGGATACTATTTTGAATTATTTTCGATTAATTTTGGAATTGATTCTTAAAACCGTAAGTTTATTTTTCTTTTCTGGAAAATATTTGTACTCAATAAATTGTTTATTAAGTTTTACAAGTTTGTTATTTTCACTCTTTCTACGTTACTGTTTATTTGAGTCTAAGCACGTAACAATATGGTTAAATAGTCAGGAACACCTCCGCTATTGCATAAGATCTTGCGCCATTGGTTCTTTGATGACATCATCCGTTGTTAAGCATATATTTCAGAAAAGACCAAATCTTACTGCAGTCCGCCACTGTAACCCATCATGTGAACCTGCTGTGTCATATTACATACGTATACGTGTGAAGATAATTCGTAAACATATATCTCAAATCGGAAACATATATCTCAAATTGTAAACATATATCTCAAATTGTAAACATATATCTCAAATTGTAAACAAATATCTCAAATAGTAAACAAATATTTCAAATTGTAAACATATATTTCAAATTGTAAACGTATATCTCAAATCGTAAACATATATGTCAAATCGTGGTGCATACAATTCAATAATTAGAGGATAATAACCATGCAGAAAAAAAACTGCGCAGACGTCACATGCAGCATAAACATAACATTCTATGAAGGACACATACAGTACTAATACATGTATATGCAATACAGTACTAATACAGTACTAATATATAACTTAGGTATGATTATAAGTAATCTCTTTCTTCCTTCTTATTAAGCCTCAGCCTTGAATCTCGATTATGTTCATCAGGCATTCTTACAAGATTAAATTTGCTATTTATTCCTGAATTATGTCACTCTTAAAATTATGTTAATTGTTCACATTTATATCTGTAAAGATAAAGGCAACTGGAAGACAAATGCTTTTTGAAAATATTTGACAATCTTCATTCTGAGCTGGGTAGCATCAGAATTTCGTATGATCATGGAAAACATGAAATTAAAGTTTTGTCAATGTTTGGAAATTATAATTGCCATATCGTTCCATTTAACGTATCTTGAATATTTGGTTCATAATTGGTAAAATAGCAGTGAAATCCGATTTCAAATTGCAATTGCGTCCTACACCAGGAAATAGAGGCCCGGTTTCAGTGAAGACAAGTACAGTAACCGTTCTTTTTGTGATGTCTGTAATGTTACTTTCATTCGGGTCTACGTGAATATAAGAAAGTACTGTCAGATACAAAGATATAAGGAAAACAATAATACAACGTCAAATAATTTCCTAAGCCTACATAGTGCTTGCCGGAATGTGCAAATGAGTAATTGATGATTAAGCGTTCTAGTAGAGTGAGCGTCAACAGCCAAGTAAACGACTGTCGGTTGAATACAAATTGCTAAACCAAATTATGTTGTTTCTGCCCCCTCCCCCCTTCTCTCTCTCTCTCTCTCTCTCTCTCTCTCTCTCTCTCTCTCTCTCTCTGATCTTTAGACATGCCTTTGCTGCCACAATTCTAAACTACCAATATCCCTACCTTCTTACTACTTGAATAATGTTGTTAATATGTGTTTGCTTTGTCTGTATGTTTATGTTTCAAGCAAATGCTAGATTTTGTTTGTCAGATGCTACTTCGTATGATTGAAAAGTGTTTTAAAGTGTACAAACTATTTCTGGAATTTAATTTTTTCAGGTACTTACCTGGGAGTTGAATATTTGGTTCACTTCCAGTGAAGGACAGACAGAACATTTTTCACTGGCTTGGATAAATGCGTAAAATTGGCAAGCCAAACAGAGCTAAACTAATTTATCTCTTAGCACCAAGCCTGAGTCAGTTATGCTCCTAATTTATGCCGACTAAAATGGTTGAATCCGTCTCGAAAGTATAGGATAACAAAGCGAATAGATCGTCTCTAAAAGGGTCAATTTGTGCGCTATAGACGTCGGTTAAAGCTGGAATGCTTTACAATATTGTTTTCGCACCAATGACGTTACATGCGTTAGGTGATAACAAATTAAACGAAAATGTCCGATTCATCTGTCGGTAATGTACTGTATGAAACGATTTCTGTGTATCTCTATCGTTTGATGAATCATCACCGTATAGCTGTTTGAATTTTTAACGTGTACCATTCTGAACATTTGAAAATGTTTCAATATGCTTGTTCACAACTAATTCAGAATATAACGTATTGTTTTTATTCTTTGGACACATATTTAAATCCAAATGGGATAATTCATTTATGAGAATTAATTAACTATAATGGATGATTTAAACCTTCGTGCTTTGGTCTGGCATAAACATTGAAGATGTTTATAATAATAATAATAATAATAATAATAATAATAATAATAATAATAAGTATTATTATTATTATTATTATTATTATTATTATTATTATTATTATTATTATTATTATTATTATTCAGTTTTAAGTTGTTTAAATGAAGTGCACAATTATGAAAATTGTGCTACAAAATGAAAGAGAAACGTATATGTGAAACAGATGTGTAAGTAATTAAATATTTAATGTTGTACAAAATAATTTCAAAAGGCATTGACTATGTGAGGTATTGATTCTGTCACATGCCGCAAAACAAAAAACATGCAATATGATTACGTCACAGGCACAAAATGCTTTAAATGAGCGTATACAATACAATACCAACTCTATAAAATTAAAAATAAAGAACGGAAACCCGTCTGGCACACATCCCCTTCCTAAGACGCATTATAAAGTGCATATATCGAATAGAGGGATATGGTTCTATAAAGGTTTCCGATCGGAGTAGAACTGTTTGTAACATACTCATAAACATATTTGTCATCTCTTTGTTCTGTTCTCCAGGACATGTAGGGTTTGCACACTGCTTGGAATTATGACATTTATATCTCACGGTTCAAATCCAGATTACAAAATGAATAAAATCTGAAAGCTCTAGCTTTACAAAAACGTCGGTACTATTAGAATGGACGTTTGGCTTGCTCGAGCATATTCTAATTCATTACTTGCAGCATTCCGAAATTCCAGACAAATAGCATTGAAAAGAAATTGTAAGGTCAAAGAAAATTTCTGAACTCGAAAATAGACTCTGGAAAGTTCGTATGTCTAATCAAGCAGATTTTGATAGATTTTCTTTGATACACGAATATTTACGACCTGTCTCAGTGTGGCAGTCGGCTAAAACCAGAAAACACACTAAGGTATTTACATATGTAGCTAAACTATGGACTGCTGTTCCTCAAGCATAGCTGAATATGTGTATTAGATGTGTGAATGTTTATACCGACTTGATACTTTGTCATGCAGTGTGCAGCTATCTTCCGAAAATAAGGTACTGAAATTTGCAATTTATGCAGCTGCGTAACACTTTATTGATTGATATACTGTAAGAATGTGTATTCTAATATTCAGTTTTTATTCTAGTGTTTGCTTTGCATTCATTTTTCTTTTTATTTATTGTATTTAGATGATTTATTGTTATATCATGCAGTTTTCTACGGCAGAGAATAAATATGGGTATGGCAATGATGGGAGAGCCAAAATATAACTCTTTAAACAATGTAAAGAACTATTGTTTGCTTGCCCTCTTGCCTAATGAAGCACTGGGAACGGCTTTAATTCGATGGAAACATCTATTTGTTAAGTACATATTGATATCACGTCTGGCCCATAATTAATTTGATGCTTTAACTGAAATGCTTCATTAATGAAGTAATTTAAATTATAAAGAATGATGCCTCATTAAAACTGGAATGGTCCATTGCGGTTGCTTTTACATTTTTTTCCCTCATTCTTCCAGCCCACATACACCTGTAAAGATTTGTTGAAGGAAAGGGGATATTTACCCTAGAGATTTCGAGGACTGAATGTACATGCAAGACACAAACATATATCCTTCCTACGAACCCTCCAGATCTTTGGAATAGGTTACTCTCTTAAAGTTCAGTTTTAAAGGTTTTTAGTCAGTTACATATTCTTACTCGATAGATGGCACTGTCCACGTACGCTTCCAAGTGCGGTTAAACCTACAAATTATGAAAGTGAAGCTTCATATAGGTCAAGGTAAAGACTATTAATTGCCTTACATAATAGTCTATTCTCTTAATTATGACACTGAGGGCATTTGTATCCTTATCACTCATCTAAAAAGAACAAAGCCTGATCATATTCGACCACTAACTGGCACAGACAAACATTTTCCTCCTATAGTAATTCATTCAGGACAAGTCTTCCTCTCAAAGGTCTCGTGTCGTTTATCTTAACACAGGACTATCTGATACGTATTTACCAGAGACCAATTAAAAAACAAATCACTCAAAAACAACCTAAATAAAATCAGATGCATAACCAGTGATTAGAACGACGTTGTCAAATGGTTCGACGAATGGTGAAGCACAAAACCTCCAGTGAGTAAAAAAAAAGGTGCTTTTTAAGCGGGAAGAGTTCCCCATTCAGAAAAGACCGTTGTTAAATGTCACTGTTTTCTTGCTCGATTTATGCGCGTCTTTTTGTAGCCATGTTAAGGTGAACATGAACAGTAAAAACATCTCTGGAATGCCATGCCAGTTGGACCCCTGGTACTTGTAGAAGGACAACAATTTTAAGTTTAGTTACTGATAAAGGATTGAGGGAACTCCAAGGTTAATACAAACGAGGTATTCCTCGCTTTCCTTACAGAGTTACAATTATTTATGGCTGAACTGATTTGTATAAGCAACATAAAACTCTTAACGCTACAGTCCGTTACTACAACGTCTCACGAGAAAGCTGTATGCAACAAAGCTAAAACTACTCTAAGAGATCTAACAAGGTCATTAAAACAATGAATAAAATACAGAATTTATTAGACGTAACAACGTCCAATTTGACACATTCATCAAAAATTGTTTGGATCTAAAGGTTCATATTAACAAGCTTCAGCAGCAATGAAAATCAAACCGATCGAAACATTTCACACAATAAAGAATATCGGTAGCTTTGACTAACTTATTTTCACATTATCAACATTGATAGGATTTTAGCAGTCTTTTACAACAAACATACTCATGCTACTGATTGTGGAGGAATTCAAATACGATATCGTGTGGTCGAAAAATTGCCCAAAAGTCTACATCTGCAAGATTTATGACTATGAGCAGAAGAATAATCGATGTATACGCTACATAAATCCATTCGACGAATATTTCAAAGGTTTCCTACCAAATTAGTAGGAATCGATCATGAGTGGCAAGACGAGTAGCACTTGTCTCTCATTTGGAATCGTACAAAAGTGTTTTAAAAATGTGTCTTCTCAAACTCGGTTTTGGAAGATGCCATAATCTCTAAAATAAGTTCAGACTTAATGTAAGCGTTCAACATAGTCTTAAAACAACTTGATTGTCAACTACTGCCACGGAAAAAAGGCAAAGCATCTAACTTCGTAATATCCCTTTTTAAAATAATTTAAAAAAGTTACACATCCATATTTATCCAATAACAATCTTGAAACCATCTGCTTTATTTTAAATCATTTATATTTATGTTGTCTTCTGTTATGGGAACGTGTCATTGTATAATCGTTATGTTAGGAGAATTGTTATGTTTGGTATCATCTTCCATCAAACTTATTGACAGTGATACCCGACACAGGTGTTTTGTTGGATTAAAACGCTAGCCGTTACATACCACTCACACATCTCACTTTGGTAATGTAGAAAGGTGGTCAACGTTTTAATTACAAACATTTCAAACTAAGTTAAGTTGATATTTTATTTCGCCAAACAAATGCCAACCCTAAGAACACAGAGAAATTTTTCTATTATTCACAGATTCACAAAAGTGGATACAATGCAACTTATAATGTATTACAAACGCAAAGAGAGAACTATAAAGAGGAGGGAAACCGTACATCATCTAAAGAACATAACTACTGCAAAGCTTGAAACCATTACGGTGGACAGTTGCATCCTCATGTAACACATAAACCTCATTTAATAAAATGTTTAACGCTTCCTCATTTTTGTCGGCTAACAAAGAACGCATTAATATTTTAATGTTTTAGCACAAGAAGTCATTAAAACTTAGCGCATAACGGAATAACCAAATGGGAGTGCAAATACATTTCTTCCGTGGACATTTCAAACCAAAAGCGACCATAGAGTGGAGCAGAAGAGGCATTGAATATTTCACAGATCCAAACTTTAGTTCCAGTTCAGAGCTAAGGAATTTTCATCTAGTAGAGTTACTACGACGTAAGAAACAACGATGTCACTATTCCCATAAAAGTCATCTGTTACAAAGTAAGAAGCGATTAATACGACGTAAGAAATAATAAATAAATATAATTATAAATATGTCGCCGAATGTTTGATAATAATAATAATAATAATAATAATAATAATAATAATAATAATAATTATAATAATAATATCTTTGGAATCAGCGAAGCTTTTTAGGTGTGGTCACGTTGAACTGGTACACTCCTGGGTTATCTCCTATCTACGTGTGCGTCGCTCCACATTTAGTAGCCTCTCTCTTGGTCGTTCATTAGTAAATACTGATAGTTCAGTCTCGTATTTTGAGGCGTGGAAGCTCTTTTCGTGAAAAACAATTCTACATGCGGCCTCATTCTTTGTGCATTCCTTGCTATCTAAGCATCTCATATATTCCGCTCTCTGATACACACAGAATAGGCTATATCACATTTCATAACATGATGATTGTTCTTATGGTCATAAACTCCCATCCATTGCAAACAATGCCGTATATATCTAGATACTTGTAAGATTTTCTCGTCTAGCCAACTTTGTCATTCATTAAGTGGTTTTAACGCACATTGTGCTGATCATTAAATAGCACATACGCAGAGCAAATGTCCTGTATAATAATGAACTTGCAAACACAGTTCACGCATTGTATAGCTTGATTTTAAATTTCAGAGAAGAAACGTAGTTATAGTTTGCTGATTGATTTAAATATATGCCAGGATCATAAATCTATCTACATTATATAATTATGAGTCTTTTATCTAATTTGATCAATTATATGTTGTAAGACTTGAATAGTAAACACTAGTACATAGGTGTAATTACAAACGGTAATATACGACAACTCTAATGAAAAGGTGATCAAACCAAAGATCAAAACCAGTAAACTTTCCTCGCTAGGCAAGTTTATGGAAGCGGGCGATATGTCAAATGTAATAATGCAAACATGTGATCGGTATAAAAAAAAAAGAAAATTCAAAGGCAAATTTAGAAGATTTTAAGAGTATGTAAGCTATTTAGTGATGCCAAAAATATAATAATAACGTCCTGTGCAAGTACAAAGCACATTTGATTAAATGTATACTTTAAACTGTCGTCTATGTATGAAACTAATACTAATACTAATACTACTAATAATAATATAAGCTACTAAATGTAATTTGCCTTCAGCTTGTGATGCTACAAATGCTATGTAGTTTATACTTCAGATTATGCAGAATTGCTTAATGTACAATCTAATGCTCTTCGATCATATGTTAGATGACACATTTTCTCAAACGTCATCGAGTATAAATAAATTATCGTCTTCTTTTTATTTTACTTCTTTTACTTTTTCTAATTCGTTTTCTTCTTCTTGTTCTTCATCATCATCATCATCGTCGTCATCGTCATCTTCTTATTCTTCCTCATCTTCTTCTTCTTTTTCTTCTTCTTCTTCTTCTTCTTCTTCTTCTTCTTATTATTATTATTATTATTATTATTATTATTATTATTATTATTATTATCATTATTGTCAATGTTACGTTTTAAATAATGTAATAACACATCCGCCACAACTTTTCTTAGATCATTTGTGTACTTTAGTTTCCAGAATTATGTTGGTTTTGCAATTCCCCAGGCCAACGCTCATTCTCACGTTCCACGCTGCTTCTAGCTACTTCCAGAAATAAAAGTAAAGAACGTGATGCCTCATGCAATCAGTTTAACAAGAATATAATGTATATGGCTAATTGTCTAATGGTCGGCGTTGGTGTTGATCGAGTGGTAATGTGGATATAAATGTGTTTCCAGCCATGTTATTAATAGTTGGTTTAAAAAATTTAAATCACAGGGTACGACTAATGTAATGGATATAATACATATATGGCCTCTACGAAAACAGATTAAGGTTTCGTTTTCAAGCTAAATAAAGGCTATAATTGTTTATCCAAAGTATCGCAGATCCCTCACTCTCTTAGTAACACACGCTATATGATACGTATGTACTTCCATTTTAATGCGTTACTATTATTACGACTATATGGTCCTAACATACGTAATATAAAATAGTTAAACGTCACGCTTACTTTTGTAGAAATGGCATGATATAACAATAAATCATCTGCGTGCAATGAATAAATACGTACGAAAAAAAAAAATAAAAACAAAACAAACAAATACTAGAATAAACGTATTGAATATTATAATACAAAGTATTACAGAATATCAGTCAATATGGTGTACATCAGCTTCAGACATTGAAAGTGTCAGTAGTTTATTCGCAATAGATAGATGCACACTGCATGACAAAGTTTGATGCGTACTGGGAGGTTTCTTTGGTAATTACACCTGCTGGTAATTTTCCACCTAAAAGATATTGCAGTTGCAGCTGTATTAAATAGGTTAATCTTCAATCGCAGTGGAAATGTTTCAGTAAGAAAATAACAGAAGGATTTTCTGAAATTCGACAGATAAAGACAAGCAACATAGCGATAAAGTATCAAGTCGGTATAAATATTCCCCCATCTAATACATTTATCGAGCTGTGTTTGAGGAACAGCAGCCCATAGCTTATCTACATTATTACGACTCGTTGGTTCTAACATAAGTAATACAAATAGTTTGAGGCAGCAAGTTTTGTAAACGTCATTCAAATATTGATTAACTTTGCACGCAAAGTGGAAAAGAACAGAGAAGAACTTACGGTATAGCAAATTCAGTCCCAAATATTTCTAAAAATGCTAACACAAGTCCTAACAATTAAATTTCTGAATTAACATTCGTAGAAATTCGAACGAAATCCAAACGAAATCCAACAATAAAGGTGTAGATGTATACGTGGTGACCAGTATCGTAGTAATGTACCAACAATATGTTCTTGGATCTGAATACAGCTGAAGAATATGTTCTCATTTGAAATTTAAGTCTCTTTTCCCAAGAATATTCTCTTTAAAGATCATTTTTCAAAAGAAGAATCCTTTGAAGAAATAAATTTCAACTCAAATGAATTTCTTGACATAACACAAATAAAAAATGTTAAGTTAAGATCTTAAAGCATGTATGAATTTATTTTTTCCAAACGTAATCCATGGTTTAGCATAGGTTATCAAATATTATTATTACACGACAATAATTCAAGCGCATATTCTAATAAATCATAACCATATTAGTGGATTAATATTCACAAACATAATTGCTATACTGTTTGTAATAAATCTTATGAAGGAGACTTAAAAGAGACATCTTGTTATGGATTCCATTTCATCGTGGCAAACGGTGGCTTGTTTAAAGCAACATGGCGTACTGGGTGACAAATATATTTCTAATACATGTCTTCCTTTTACCCCTGGCTTAACTAAAAATGGTCGACTAGATAAAGTGTCCGAATCACTTGAAGTCAGGAACATTATAATCACGGGGTGCACGGGAATTTTACCCTGAATTCTGCTCACCTATTTGGGGACATATAAGGCAGAATATTTCTAAAAAGATTACGAGTCAAAAGTATTTTGTCAAAAGAGAGATAGCTCGTCATTCTTTCTCCAGCTAAAGGGGTGAGTGTTAAATTTATATTTCGTTTTATTTTCAGTGAATTTTATTCAGTTTATCATTTCATGTAATGATGCCTTTATTACAATGCAGATTTAAACCGGTGAATATTTGGAATTACTAGTCACTATTAGACTTTAAAAGCAATAGCGTAATCTAAATTTTAGATTGTTTTAGAAACAACTATTATTAGTCTGGTTTCTTTATTGTAGCTGAATGTGATTGATTGTGCCGTGATTGTCCTGTTTGATTGTGCCATTTGATTATGCGATCAAATTGAGGTGTCTGACTGTGTGTCTGTCAGACTGTCTGTCCGTCTACGTTTGTATCTGGCGTGAACAGAAGGTCATGATATCTGAGGATATCTGTCGAGATGTGTAAGTATCCGGAACTATCTAGAAGTCTAAATGTCCGAGTATCAGGAGCTGTCTAGAGGTGTAAACGTCCGGGGTAGCATCTAAGTGTTTGGGACCGGTGGTTCTAGTAGGTGCTGTATGCTGTCTGTACTTTTAACTGTAGTGGATCCGTGAAGGGCAAGCGGCCGATAAAAGTATTGGGTCAACCCTAGGTATTCGGAGAAGCTGTGTGGCGATTCAACAGTTGGTAATCGTACGGTTGTACAGGGTCGAGACGCATGTGTATGTTTCAATTGCGGTTACAATTGAATACATTGATATATTTACACAGAGTTACTCTGAATCTTGGCAGTATTCCAAGGAATTACATGAATCTCAATAACAGTTAGTTACTTGATTTAATACATGTAGATGTTTGTACTTGTTATCGCAATTCATACAAGCGATAATATAGTTTGATGTTTGTATTTGTTATCGCAATTTATACGTGCGATGATATAACTTTTGTAAAGGTTCCATTTTATTTGAAACATTTGTGTAGTCCAGGAGGTTCCTTGGATCTGTGTTTATTTTGTATTAATATTTAATTCATTTTTAAATTGTGAATAGTTGTGAAGTGGGATTGTGGGTTGAACGCATGAGTTATTGTGTTGATACATCATTATTTTTCATTAATAATTTATTTCATAAATTTACATCATCTTTCACATATTGTGTTTGTGTTGTTCATTTGATCCACCAACCACTCGGTAACAATTCTGTTACACTGACTATGGTTTTTTTATTTTAGAGTGTGTGTGTGTGTGTGTGTGTTTGTGTGTGTGTGAGAGAGAGAGAGAGAGAGAAAGAGAGATAGAGAGAGAGAGAGAGAGAGAGAGAGAAAGAGAGAGAGAGAGAAAGAGAGAGAGAGAGTGCAAATGGAGTGATATAATCTACATGAATGTGCATACAATGTATCCATATATAACATCTACTTCAGGATGCGATGTGCTGAGAATATGTGTTCAGATTTGGAGTATATTATAACAGCTTCCTCTGTATTTGAGTGTCAAAATCAAACATCGCAGTCTTTGTGTGTGTGTTTGTGTGTGTGGTTTTTATGTCTGTGTGAGTTTTAAGTACGTCTGAACAATTTTTCATTAAAATATAAACGATGTATGCAGTGTGGCAGTTTATCGCGATGTCTACGACTGGGACATCATGTAACCTGTAACCAATTAGGCCACCTGAACGGTAAGTATATAGGTCAAAATGTATGATCAGTGTTGTCAGTCTTTTTTAGCAAGACAAAATGGAATTTGTCACGAATTGTGGTGGCCTAACTGACATGAACTAGCGAAACATAACGTTATCAGCCAAGAGCTATCTTTGTGAACAAAACCAGATTGACACTTATTGAACATAACCAGACTGACACTTATCGCTGAATTTAAGATAAGTATGCTACAAAGAAGAGAAACTTAGGTTTGCATTAGACTGTAGATTGAAGTCATACTCATGTAAGTACCTTTACAATTTACAATTTAGTTCAACATTTAATTTGACCTAAAGATTTTGTGGTTATAATTTAGTTTTAGTAAATAATAAACTAATAGAATGTAAAACCAGAATGTAGAAAACTAGACATAATAACTCTGCATTCTAGCTTAAATTTGAAATATGTTTTGCAAATTGAATTTTTGGTTTCTTCTTCGATATTAAGATCTTTGGAATAAGGTACTATTCTTCTGCAAGTGGAATAACACGAACACAAATAGCTAAAACTGGAACGGTTCACTCTAAAAGGATATAAATTTTATAATGAAACATGTCAAAGACTTTTTTTAATTCAAATATTACAACATCATATGATGCACATTTGTATTTCACTAATTCGATCGTTGATATGCAGACATGCCTTAATAATTATTATAATTGTCAGACTTTGTTTTCCACGTGATTAATTACACCATTATTTGGTCACGCATACAAAATTCATGAAGGGAAGGAACACTCTTTACACAATATTTGGTCTCTTATTTGTATATAGTTTGCACTTGAATATTTTGTCAATATCTCTGCATTACGCTGAATCATGCCTCTTTATATAATTACTTTGCTTTTATCTTTCACCTTAAGCAAAATAAATATATACATATTAATCATACGACATATAGTATCATATGCAAGAGCGCATGATACAAAGGAGACAGTGTTGGTCATAGAACAACATATATGATACGAAAACTGAACGATACATTGGAAAACTACGGCGAAACCGGCCGAGACGCTTTTGGTACCTACCAGTTTTTTTTTCATCGCCAAAAAGTCAAGAACAATGAATACACAAAATACATCAGAATAAAACAAAATCAAAAGTACTGTGAGGAAACAACAACAACAACAACAACAACAACAACAATACTACTACTAATACTACTAATTATAATAATAATAATAATAATAATAATAATAATAATAATAATAATTATAATAAAAATAATAATAATAATAATAATAACGTATTCTTATAGGCAAACCACCAATAGCCATAATACCTACACTGTATATGAGTGGCCCCGAGTGGCCGAGTGGTCTAAAACACTCTTCGTTGCGGATCACCGGATCACTGCCATCTCACCTCCGCAAGCGTGGGTTCGAATCTTGGATTCGACCAATGTGGGTGTGTGAAAAAGCTTGCTAGTAGCTATTCGTTACGGTGGTTCTTTCCGGGGGTTTCCGATTTCTTCCTCCACCATTAAATCTGGCCGCCATGTATAGCCTATTTTGTGCTGACAAAATGGCGTTAAATCATAAAAACAAACAAACAAACATACACTGTCTATGGTATGCATTTACGAACGCGACGGTAATAGTTTTCTAAAGTTATATTCGTTTGAATCAGTATAGATTGTAGCATTCTACCTTTAACGGCAATGCAAGATCAACCGTGCTTGCCTGTATATCTTCTCTTGTAGCGTGCCCTATAGCATCTTCATCTAAGACTGGCCACTACCTGAGCACGCGTAGAAAGTCAATTATATACATCATACATAGGATGCAAAATATCTTGAATATGTTAACATTACGTAGTGGATTTCAGAAGAAGAATAACTCAGTCATAGATTCGAGAACAATTGCTCTAACAAAAAGGTTTAAGCCAGATTTATATTTTGGTAAATTAATTGTTTTATATAACATCTTCAAGGTGAATATTACCATATGTAATACTAATATCCTACATATACGAGATAATCATGTTCACATATGACTCGGAAAAATTCAGTGTCAAACATATTAAGCACGTAACATTTTGATGACAAGGTGTCTGTAAAATCTTCGAATTAAAGCTAATCTTAAACATTGAAACAAAACATACTACTATTTCTAAATGGAACCATTAATAACATGCAACGTACACACGTAATCCACAAAAAATTAAACATTAAATAAATTATAATTATGGATTGATCATAATCGATCATCAATGGTGAGAAATTAACATAAATAGTGTAAAGTAGTATATCCTTGTCAAATTGACAATCTAACAATGTTCTCAATGACATTGTGTGATATGCATGCCGAAGCAGGATAGAAAGTAGATTTACTTCACAAAACATTAGAATTAAGACATATAGAAAACAACCGTGATACCGACAATCTATTAGTACCCTGGCAATCCACCGCTCAAGACCTTCGGGTTATCAGTTTATCACATTGCAAGCAGTCTGGTCTGCTAGTGCAGCATGGGACGCACTAAACGAGTGTTTCGACTCAATAAAACAACGTAGTACGCAGACATGAAACCAGACAAATTTGATTTCAGTAAATGAATAAGCAATAAGTATAAACAATTCCGTAACACGAAAAATGATATAAAATCCATATTAATAATTCTTTTCATCATTTACACTATATCCTGCAAAACGGATGACATATATAACATATTTTCCTTCATTTAAGAAAACTGATGGCGATTCCCCTGCTGGTTTGTTGTAAGTATTTTTTATTTCGAAATCGGATAGGAATATTTAAATAATCAATTAATCTTTCCATTCCTCCAGTCATTCATGCATCCGTCTATCGATACATACATACATACATACATACATACATACATACATACATACATACATACATACATACATACATACATACATACATACATAATAATAATAATAATAATAATAATAATAATAATAATAATAATAATAATAATAATAATAATAATAATGATGAATTGGTATAGTGCCTAATCTTTAGAAACTCCAAGCGCTTTACATCATCTATAGTGATATGACTACAGGAAAAAAATGGAAAAGAAAACAAATCATATTTACGTACGTACACACACACACACACACACACACACACACACACACACACACACGTTCTTGGTTATAATGTTATCTGTGTATATTGAGGATCAGAAAAGATATATTTGTTTTCATTCCAGTCAGATTTCAAGATTTTGGTTTCATAAAACCCAGTCATTCAATGCAAGGGATGATACGAGTTGGGTTGGATATATACTATACAACAGTTTTAAAGGTTATACAAGAATTAAGTTGTTTTGAACAAGAACTAAAAGAGGCCTTGGGGTAAAAACAAATACACAAAACCACGGCCTATCTTTAAACATACATTGCAATTCTTTGTCTTATAACCTTTCACTGTATGTTTTATACAAATTCGACCTGGTAAAATAAGACTTTATTTGAACTGTCTTCGCAGTCCCAATTTAATAACAAGCAGCTATATCACACGCCTCTACAAGGTCCCTTGAACTGCCAAATCTATACACTAAATGATTTTTAAAGATGATCAGCAAGTGATTTGCCAGTAAAGAGTATATGTCATTCATGGCGCCAAAGAATATAACATAAGAAACTGTTTGTAAATGTGAATTATAAATCTATCCACATCCACTGACTCAGTTGTCGGCAGTCTATTTTATATTGCGTGCCACCTTGTTCCGGGCTAATTACAAAATGAATGAGAACATGTCACTACGAAAAGGCTTCATTGTTAAAATTGAGTTTTTTGGCGGCCTTCATGTGTCACAAAAACCATCTTGCAGTTCCAGATTGTAGCACGCATTCCATATAGCGCTGAACCCATCACCGACTGAGAAGTGATACAACTACATGTTCCCACTTCACATGTGACCCGCAGATACCCCTTTCGTTGGTACATAAAATCAGTTATATATATATATATATATATATATATATATATATATATATATATATATATATATATATATATATATATATATATATATATATATATATATATATATATATATCATTGTCGCCTTAGTCTCGGGAGACCATACGGATAGCGTCCTTGGTGTGTCATCTGTCTCTGTGTTGGTGGCATCGTCTGTTGTGGCTGTGGAGGCCTATGCGCGAGTGGCAGTCCCTCTGGCAGTTTGTGCAGACATGCTGGGAAGCCGGAGTTGCTGTGGATGCTGCCACGAGGCCCTTCCTTACACGATTCTCTGCCGCCAACTGGCCTCTCCTCGTATCAACGACTGATATATCCTTACTTACTGTCAGTCTCCAGGAGCATCGGTCCTCGGCCAGCACTTTGCAGCCATCAGGTGCGATGTCACATGCCTTCAGGTCCCTCTTGCACGCATCCTTGAGACGGAGTGAGGGACGGCCGACTATTCTCGTTACAGTGGCCAGCTGTCCATATAGGATGTCCTTTGGCAGTCTCCCATCCTCTATGCGTCAGACGTGTCACAGCCATCGAAGGCCAGGTTTGCACAGCAGGGAGAACATGCTGTGGGTAATTTTAAGCTGCAAGATTTCGCTGTTTGGGATACGGTCTTGCCCGCTGATTTTCGAGATGGGTTTAAGGCACCGTATATGGAGGTACTCCAGGTCTCACTTCCATATAGAAGGGTGCAGGAATGCAGGCTTGGTAAACTTTGACTTTGGTTTTCTTTTCCCACACTCTCTTCGTCAGTCGTGACATGATGGCGTTTGCCTTTCCAAGCCTTCTGTCCAGGTTCTTATCAAGCGAGAGAGTGTTGCTAAAGGTTGACCCCAGGTAGGTAAAGTTGTTTACTGCTTCCAAGATGACACTGCTGATTTTAATTGTAGGGGCAATGGTGGTATCTTACACGCTGACCTTTGTCTTTTCCAGGCTGATGGTGAGTCCAAACTGCAAGCAGCCATCAGCAAAACGGTCTCCCAGTCTTTGAAGGTTTCGTCAGTGTGTGCCGCAAGAACCGCGTCATCTGCAAAAGCATCTGCCTGATGAGTATGGCCCTCAATTTCGTCTTCGAATGCAGTCGTGCCAGGTTGAACAGCCTCCCATCAGACCTGGTGTGCATATAAATGCCATCAGTGGACGAGTGAAAGGCATTGGACAGAAGCAAGGAGAAGACGATCCTGAATAGGGTTGGTGCCAGACCGCAGCCTTGCTTCACACCGCTGTTAACTGTGAAGAGGTTGAGGAACATCCATCATACAGGACTGTTCCCTTCATATCTGCATGGAAACAGATTATCATGCTGGGGAGTTTTGAGGGGCAACCGATCTTACTGAGAACTTCAAAAAGGCCCTTCCTACTGACTAAGTCAAAGACCTTGGTGATGTCGATGAACATCATGTAGAGTGGTTCACCTTGCTCTCTGCTCTTCTCTTGAAGTTGTCGTAAAGAGAAGATCATGTATGTTGTCGACCTGCCTGCTTTGAAGCCGCACTGGGATTCAGGGTACACACGGTCTGCCAGCAACTGCAGCCTGTTTAGTATGATGCGGGCATACATTTTACCAACGATGCTCAGAAGCGAGATCCCTCTGTAATTATTGCAGTCACTGCGGTCGCCCTTGTTTTTGTAAAGGGTCTACATTTTGGCATCACGCATGTCTTGGGGAACTGCTCCTTCCTCCCAGCAGAGGCAAAGCATTTCGTGCAGTGGTTGCAGCAGTGTTGGTTTCCCACATTTGATAGCTTCGGGCGGGATGCTGTCACTACCTGATGCTTTGTCATTTGAGAGGGAGTCAATTGCTTTGCTGTTCTCGTCTAAGTTTGGCACTTTGTTGAGCTCCTCCATGATGGAAAGATTGTTTATGATGCTGAGAGCTGCTTCAGTGAGTAACGTTTCACGGGAGTATAGCTCTGTCTAGCGATGCGTTTGGTGTTGCTTCGAGCAATTTTAAGAGCAGTAAGCGTCCGTTCATTGGGGCATTTTTTGAACTATAAGGCTATAAAGGCTTTTTGCTTCTCCTCGATTAGTGGTTCCATCCTTGATAGGTGTGCATTGAACCAGTCCTGACTGGGTCGTTCGTTTTTGCCAAACTTGGACATGGCTGTTTTGTAGATCGCATCCTTCATAGAGTTCCATTTGGCTGTGGCATCGTGCTCTGGCAGGTCCTGGAGAGCCTTGTCCAGGGCGGACACATACTCCTGCACCTTGGAGGGGACCGACATCTGTGAAGTGTTTATGCGTGGGTGTCCTTTTGGTTTTGAGCGGTGTAGTGTCTGGCTGTAGTTGCACCCTGCTGCTCACGAGGGCATGGTCGGAGTCGCAGTCTGCACTGTGGAAGGTTCTGGTGGAGAGGACGCTGTTAAGGGCAGAGCGCATGGTGATGACCAAGTCAAGTTGGTGACAGTGATAGGACCTGGGGTGTTTCCATGACACTTTGTATTGTGGCTTACCATTGAAAAAAGTTTTTTTTATGCACAGGCTATAGTAGGTGCACAGCTCCAGCAGACTCTGACTGTTTTCGTTGGTCTTTCCAGTACCATGATATCCGAGGCAGGCAGGCCATGACTGGTGATCCTCCCCTACTCTGGCATTAAAGTCGCCGAGGAGAAATAGTAGTATGTAAAAAGCCCGGTTCTGGACCACTTTCCAAGGAAGCCTCAGATTTACTTTTTAATACCTCCTATAGGGAAAAAATAAGCTGATTTTAGGAGTATCAAACTAGGTTCTGGACCACTTTTCAAGGAAGCCTTAGATTTACTTTTTAATACCTCCTATAGGAAAAAATAAGCTGATTTTAGGGGTATCAATCTAGGTTCTGGACCACTTTTCAAGGAAGCCTTAGATTTACTCCTATAGGAAAAAAATAAGCTGATTTTAGGGGTATCAATTTGAGTTCTAGACCATAATAAATTGTTATGTAGGAGTATATTCTTAAATGAGGTGTTAGGGCTTCTACATTTTAATTTACGAACTACCTCTTGGTCTATAGTCTGCGATAAATTCTTCTATCGTAGGAGGATTTTCAACCATAACATGATGCTTATTTTTTCTGTTTTTATAATACGTCAAAATAGCTCGATAAGCATTTTTTCCACATTTATCACAAAGATGAATTTTTCCTCTCACACCAACACCACAACTTGCACAAGGATTTGTACCAGCATTAGTACTATTTCGTAACAAATAAGCATGAACCCCACAATATTCCCCATAACATGATTTTCCGCAGCGATTAATCGAATTTTTCATCAACCATTTACACGAACTCAGCGTGAGCATTTTTATATATACTCTTATCCATATCTTTAATTCACATTTAACAATATAGTTAATTTCGCTTCAAAAATATGGTAAAAATGAATTAGAGATACGATAAAATATATAGAAAATGTTTTTATCAAAAATGGACCCAAAAATGATCCAAACACCAAAAAAACCTCGTCATATAGTTGCGAGGGAACTTGTTGATGAATACTATGATCTAACTAAGATAAAAGCTATCTGGCCGAGATCTAATAAGCAACTAGAAGAATTAAAAGATCAGTTGACAATTTTGCGACGAAAGAAGAAAATCAACACAGAATTAAAAAATTGTCGTCATATAGCTGTGAGAGAACTTGTTGATGAATACTATGATCTAACTAGGACAAGAGTTGTCTGGCCGAGATCTAATAAACAACTAGAAGAATTAAAAGATCAGTTGACAATTTTACGACGAAAAAAGAAAATCAACGCAGAATTAAAAAATCGTCGTCATATAGCTGTTAGGAGACTTGTGAAAGAGTATTATGAATTAACTAGGACAAGAGTTGTTTGGCCAAGAACTAATAAGCAACTAACAGAATTAAAAGATCAGTTGACAATTTTACGACGAAAGAAAAAAATCAACAAGGAAATACTTCAAGGAGGTTATATCATCGATGAAGCATTTTCTGGTTCTGATAAATATGTTAAATTCATTCCTAAGGGAAAGTACTATAACCATTTTGTGGTGGGTGATCTGATTAAAATTGTCAATAGTGTTATTCCAGTAGTATTACTTGAAAGACCTCTATTGAAAATAAATGTGACCTACAATCTTGATATGTACTTAGCATCCAATCCTGATGTAATAATAACAGTCCCATTACGATCTGAACCACGGATTATTCTACAATCTACTGATCTAGAAGAGGTAGCAAAAGATTTCTTCGCGGTGATATCAAGACAGTATGAGGTTTTTACATCACAGAAAACTGGATTGGTGTTTAAAAAAATTAATTTCATTGAACTCTCAATACACGATTTTAAACCAACTACTGGTGCATCCTACAAACCATTACCTAAAAAAATTCAGGCATCAAAATCCTGTATCAACGTGAAAAATGATGACAATAAGTGTTTGTTGTGGGCATTATTATCAGCACTATTTCCAGCACAAGATCATGTAGATCGAGTTAGTAAATACAAGCCATATCAGTTTCGAATTAATATGATAGGAGTTGATTATCCAACGCCAGTCAAACAAATATCGAAAATTGAAAAACAGAACCCAACATTATTTAGTTCTGGGATCAATGTTTTTTCATTAGATAATCAATTGCGAGTATTTCCATATTTAATTTCTCCAGCTAGTAAACACATCACAGATGGTTCTACAGTGAATTTATTGTGGTATAATGAGCTCTATGTTTGGATAAAGGACTTAAGTCGATTAATGAGTTCTTCAATGTCGGGTTATGACCATAAAACGTATTTTTGTTACAGTTGTCTCTGTGGTTTTACAACACAGGAAAAATTAATTGAACACAATAAATACTGCTTTGAAGTAAAAGCGGTTGAAACACCAAAAGAACCAGATAACATCTGCTATTTTAAGAAGTATGAGAGAACACAGAAGCTCCCTTTCATATTTATTGGAGATTTTGAGTCCTTTATTACTCCAGTGGATCCAAAATGTGGTTGCACAGAGATATGTAAATGTGAGTTTAAAACACTATCAACACAACAACATGTTCCAGCGAGTTATCGAATGAATACAATATGTACCAATAACACATTTTCAAAACTATCACCGTGTTATCGGATTAACGATTGGTCTGATACTCCACCAGAAGTTCATATGCTAAAATATCTATTTGAAGAACAACATAGAATTGAAGCATTATTATCATTACACGATGAAAGATTTGCTAAATTACGTTCTTTTACTAACTCAATAACATGTTTTAAGTGCAAGAAAAAGTTTTCAATGGGGAATCCAAAAGTACCCTTCTTCAACATAGTCTCAGGAGAATATATCGGAGCTGTTCATAAACAGTGTAGGTGTTTTCAACAGTTCTATCCAGTAGTATTTCATAATTTGAGAGGGTATGATGGTCATTTCATTCTTCGCGCATTAGGACATCCTGAAATCTCTAAATACTGTGTAGACAATAAATTGTCCTTGAAATGTATTCCAAACAACACTGAGAAATTGATGTCTATAACAGTTGGAAAGCTACGATTTATAGATAGTATACAATTTATGAACACTTCCTTGGAACAATTAACAAAGAATTGTACTAATTTTCCCATCACGAAGAAATATTTGAAGGATATGAAATTCTCAGAATCAACACTGAAAAACATCACCGTGAAAGGAATATTTCCATATGAATATTTCAATAGTCCAAACCGATTTTCAGAGACATCACTACCAACAATCGATAAATTCTACTCCTCATTGACTGATAAGGATATTACTGATGAAGAATATCAACGAGCATTAACAACATGGAATATTTTTCAATGCAAAAATTTTGGTGATTATCATGACTTATATTTAACGGTAGATGTGTTGTTGTTATCTGATATTTTTGAGAATTTTAGAACAACATCGATGAACAATTCAGCACCCGGATTATCCTGGGATGCATTATTGAAATCAACGGGAATACGATTAGAGTTATTAACAGATGTAGATATGTATCTCTTCATCGAGAAAGCAATTCGTGGTGGAATCACTATGATTACTAAAAAGTATTCATCTGCCAATAACAAGTATCTATCAGAATATAATTCGAACAATGATGATATTTCCATTATTGATTTTGATATTAATAATCTCTATGGAGGAGCTATGTCGATGTTGATGCCATATGGAGGTTTTAAATGGATTTCTGTAGAAGAATTTGAAAACATCTTCAATGATGTTGAAAACATCTACAATGATGCTGAAAAAGTTGGTTATTTCGTTGAGTGTGATATAGACTATCCAGAACATCTTCATGATAAACACAACGATTATCCATTTCTTGCTGAAAAAATGATCATCACTGATGATATGTTATCTCCAGAACAATTATCACTACGAACGACGAAATACACCCCAATAGCAAAATTAGTACCGAATTTATTTAATAAACATAATTATGTCTGTCATATTGATATACTTAAACAAGCAATAGATGCTGGACTAGTGCTTAAAAAAATTCACAAAGTGCTTCAATTTAACCATTCCAAATGGATGAAATCCTACATTGATGGAAATACTGCAAGAAGAGCTTCAGCTGTTACAGATTTTGAGAAAGATTTCTTTAAGCTGATGAACAATTCTGTTTTTGGAAAGACCATGGAGAACATTCGAAAACGAGTTAATATAGAAATTGTTAACAATAAAGACCGTCGAGATAAATTAACACGTGGAAACACTTTTGTGAGTAGTAAAAAAATAACAGAATTGTTATCGTTAATCACAAAAAAACAAACTCGATTATTTTTAGATAAGCCTGTCTATGTTGGAGCCACAGTGTTAGAAATATCTAAACATATGATGTATCATTTTCATTATGGGTTTGCTAAAACAGTGTGGCCTAATTGTAAACTATTATTCACGGACACAGATTCGTTAGCATATGAAATCCCTGGTAGTGATTGTAATAATGATCTTTATGAGAGTATTTACAAACATCGAGAATTGTTTGATTTATCGGATATAGATGTTAAAGGACCATTAGGACACTACCACGATGCTACTAATAAAAAAATAATTGGAAAGATGAAAGATGAATTTATGTTTAGACCTATAAAAGAGTTTGTTGGTCTTCGTTCGAAAATGTATGCAATTCTTACTGACACAAATAAATCAACACAAAAGGCGAAAGGGATTAATAACAATTATGTGAAGAATAAATTGAAATTCAATGATTATTTAGCAGCATTAAAAAGATCTCCAGGGGTTGCTCTACCAACAGTAACCACACATGGTTTTAGATCCCACTACCATGTTATTTTTACAGATAGGCTTACAAAAGTTGGTTTATGTAATTTCGATGATAAACGATACTGCATCGATGGAGTAAATACGCTTGCAATAGGACACTATCTCACTTATAATAATTAAAAAAGAAATATTTGTTATATGTATTACAACATTGACTCACCTGATCGTATAAAAACAATTATTGATAGTAATCCATCCACGAGTGATATTAGAGTCAAACAACGTGATGATAAATTTAGATTTTATAGCAAAATACCACAAAAAGGTGGTAAATTAGTTATGAGAATAAAATCAGATAGAAATAAAACAGCAAGATTTCGTCTTCAAGAAAAACTCAAGAAACAATCTTCTAGTTGATCGAGTTCAAGTTGTTGTCGTGCGTAAATTCATTTATGTGTGTCAACGAAAATGATTCAAATTAATCATCTGTGATCACTTGCCTGTCAAACCCGTGGCGAATTAAATTTGAATCACTGGAAATCCTACCATTACAACAATGCCTCCAAAGACTGCCCCGAGACAACCTCCAAAGACTGCTCCGAGACAACCTCCAAAGACTGCCCCGAGACAACCTCCAAAGACTGCTCCGAGACAACCACAGTCTGAAATCGGTGAAGCTCAATGTACTAGACATGCGCGAGAACGATTAGCCGCGATTAACGGTTATCTTCCCGTCAGAGACTCTGTTAGAAATAAACTCCAACAACGACAACAGCAACAGCAGGATGAACAAGAACGAATAAATCAATACGCAGCAGCGTTCGCGCGTGCAATGTCACAACAAACACATCATTGAAAAATGTTAGATCACCAGAGTATTTTTGGTTATCACTGTTGATATTCATCATATTTTTTTTTATCACTGATTATCAGCGACCACCTAGTTGATCGAGTTCAAGTTGTTGTCGTGCATAATTAAGTGAGATTAGTCATCATCAAGTACTTCATTGATTTCTTTTATTAACTCACGATCTTCTTCGGGTAAAAATAACCTCCATGTGTTATCTTTGCGCCGGTTACGTTTTCGTCGGTGTTCTTTCCCTTTTAGTTGTGATTCATTTTCTTGTGATACAGCCTCATTTTGTTGTAGAAGTTGATTGTATTTACTTGCGAGCTCTGCGTATTTAATGTGAATGGACTCTAATTCACGTCGCACATCATTGAGCTCAGTCATAAGTTTACTACGATCTCGAACTGCATCGCTACTACGCTGTTGTACAGAGTCAAACTGGTATTGTAGATCATTTAACGAATCATTGATAGATTGTTGTTGTTGTTGTTGTTGTTGTCGTTGTTGTCGCAGCGCTGTTACTTTTCCTTGCAGCAATTTATTCTGATTGGTTAGGTTGGTCACTTGAGACTGTAATTGACGGATCATTTCTTTATCAATGATTCTGTCACTGGTACCATCAATGCGCTGATTCGTTTTTCCATCTAACATTTGATTCATTTCATTCTCAACTTCAGCATCAATAAGCCGCTCAACGGGTATATCATTAACATCATCAGCGCTAACATTTCCGATTCCAATTTCATCCGATTTCCATATTCTATAAATCCGCTGATAACTGATTTTATATTTATCAGCGATTTCTGCTATTCCAACACGGTTTCGCATTTGTTTAATCATGTTGATGTCATCGCGGGTTAGTATTCTACGATGAGGCATTTTATACAATTAAAAGATATTTTTTAACAACAACAACAACAACAACAACAATGACAAAGTCATTGACAAAGTCATTGTAAATCAATCGTGAGACACCTTCGTTCATCGATGTTGAAAGTGTCATAATTGTTATAAATAAATAATACTGTGACTTTCGCCATTCTATTTTTTGATCAATCTGATATATCATATCTAGAAAACCAACCAGTAATTACACAACGCCGAATCTCGCGAGTGTACATACATGTATCAATTTGATATAAAAAAGAATCATGGTATTTATAATTAATAACATACTTGAAACAATCCACCAGATGGATTATCTCAATCTCTCAGTTGTTTTGTCATTGCAAATCAATATGATTTTTACATCACCATGGAAGCGTTATTTGATTGTTTTAACAGCCTCTACGATCGGTGTGGAAACGACCGATTTTCATATAAATAAAATGTAATTGACCGTTTCCACATTTTGTTTTAACGGCATTATCAATGATGAGGGAAGTGTCATAATTGCTATAAATAAAATAGAATACTAACACTTTCCACACTTTTCCATTGATCAATCTGACATGTCATTGTAAATCAATATGATTTTTACATCACCATGGAAGCGTTATTTGATTGTTTTAACAGCCTCTACGATCGGTGTTAAACGGTCGATTTTCATATAAAATAAAATGTAATCAGCCGTTTCTATATTTTGTTTTAACGGCGTTATCATTGATGGTGCAAGTATCATAATTGTAATAAAAATAATTAATAATGTGATGTTCCTCATCTATGATTCAGCTTCAACAATATGTTTATACTTAAGCAAATACTAATGGAACTTAACAACAACAACAATAAAAAGGTGTGATATATTATTAGGGTGAAAAAAATATTTTTTATTATAATTTTCAGTCACCTCATTTTTAGATATAATTTCAATCACGCTATATTCAACACTTGCGTTATTGCCGGTGAAACAGTGTTGATTTACAATCGCGTGGCTATAATGATGTGTGGTTGTAATAAAGAGACATATTGTTGAAGCTGAATCATAGATGAGGAAAATCACATTATTAATTATTTTTATTACAATTATGATACTTGCACCATCAATGATAACGCCGTTAAAACAAAATGGAGAAACGGCTGATTACATTTTATTTTATATGAAAATCGACCGTTTAACACCGATCGTAGAGGCTGTTAAAACAATCAAATAACGCTTCCATGGTGATGTAAAAATCATATTGATTTACAATGACATGTCAGATTGATCAATGGAAAAGTGTGGAAAGTGTTAGTATTCTATTTTATTTATAGCAATTATGACACTTCCCTCATCATTGATAATGCCGTTAAAACAAAATGTGGAAACGGTCAATTACATTTTATTTATATGAAAATCGGTCGTTTCCACACCGATCGTAGAGGCTGTTAAAACAATCAAATAACGCTTCCATGGTGATGTAAAAATCATATTGATTTGCAATGACAAAACAACTGAGAGATTGAGATAATCCATCTGGTGGATTGTTTCAAGTATGTTATTAATTATAAATACCATGATTCTTTTTTATATCAAATTGATACATGTATGTACACTCGCGAGATTCGGCGTTGTGTAATTACTGGTTGGTTTTCTAGATATGATATATCAGATTGATCAAAAAATAGAATGGCGAAAGTCACAGTATTATTTATTTATAACAATTATGACACTTTCAACATCGATGAACGAAGGTGTCTCACGATTGATTTACAATGACTTTGTCAATGACTTTGTCATTGTTGTTGTTGTTGTTGTTGTTGTTAAAAAATATCTTTTAATTGTATAAAATGCCTCATCGTAGAATACTAACCCGCGATGACATCAACATGATTAAACAAATGCGAAACCGTGTTGGAATAGCAGAAATCGCTGATAAATATAAAATCAGTTATCAGCGGATTTATAGAATATGGAAATCGGATGAAATTGGAATCGGAAATGTTAGCGCTGATGATGTTAATGATATACCCGTTGAGCGGCTTATTGATGCTGAAGTTGAGAATGAAATGAATCAAATGTTAGATGGAAAAACGAATCAGCGCATTGATGGTACCAGTGACAGAATCATTGATAAAGAAATGATCCGTCAATTACAGTCTCAAGTGACCAACCTAACCAATCAGAATAAATTGCTGCAAGGAAAAGTAACAGCGCTGCGACAACAACGACAACAACAACAACAACAACAATCTATCAATGATTCGTTAAATGATCTACAATACCAGTTTGACTCTGTACAACAGCGTAGTAGCGATGCAGTTCGAGATCGTAGTAAACTTATGACTGAGCTCAATGATGTGCGACGTGAATTAGAGTCCATTCACATTAAATACGCAGAGCTCGCAAGTAAATACAATCAACTTCTACAACAAAATGAGGCTGTATCACAAGAAAATGAATCACAACTAAAAGGGAAAGAACACCGACGAAAACGTAACCGGCGCAAAGATAACACATGGAGGTTATTTTTACCCGAAGAAGATCGTGAGTTAATAAAATAAATCAATGAAGTACTTGATGATGACTAATCTCACTTAATTATGCACGACAACAACTTGAACTCGATCAACTAGGTGGTCGCTGATAATCAGTGATAAAAAAAAATATGATGAATATCAACAGTGATAACCAAAAATACTCTGGTGATCTAACATTTTTCAATGATGTGTTTGTTGTGACATTGCACGCGCGAACGCTGCTGCGTATTGATTTATTCGTTCTTGTTCATCCTGCTGTTGCTGTTGTCGTTGTTGGAGTTTATTTCTAACAGAGTCTCTGACGGGAAGATAACCGTTAATCGCGGCTAATCGTTCTCGCGCATGTCTAGTACATTGAGCTTCACCGATTTCAGACTGTGGTTGTCTCGGAGCAGTCTTTGGAGGTTGTCTCGGGGCAGTCTTTGGAGGTTGTCTCGGAGCAGTCTTTGGAGGTTGTCTCGGGGCAGTCTTTGGAGGCATTGTTGTAATGGTAGGATTTCCAGTGATTCAAATTTAATTCGCCACGGGTTTGACAGGCAAGTGATCACAGATGATTAATTTGAATCATTTTCGTTGACACACATAAATGAATTTACGCACGACAACAACTTGAACTCGATCAACTAGAAGATTGTTTCTTGAGTTTTTCTTGAAGACGAAATCTTGCTGTTTTATTTCTATCTGATTTTATTCTCATAACTAATTTACCACCTTTTTGTGGTATTTTGCTATAAAATCTAAATTTATCATCACGTTGTTTGACTCTAATATCACTCGTGGATGGATTACTATCAATAATTGTTTTTATACGATCAGGTGAGTCAATGTTGTAATACATATAACAAATATTTCTTTTTTAATTATTATAAGTGAGATAGTGTCCTATTGCAAGCGTATTTACTCCATCGATGCAGTATCGTTTATCATCGAAATTACATAAACCAACTTTTGTAAGCCTATCTGTAAAAATAACATGGTAGTGGGATCTAAAACCATGTGTGGTTACTGTTGGTAGAGCAACCCCTGGAGATCTTTTTAATGCTGCTAAATAATCATTGAATTTCAATTTATTCTTCACATAATTGTTATTAATCCCTTTCGCCTTTTGTGTTGATTTATTTGTGTCAGTAAGAATTGCATACATTTTCGAACGAAGACCAACAAACTCTTTTATAGGTCTAAACATAAATTCATCTTTCATCTTTCCAATTATTTTTTTATTAGTAGCATCGTGGTAGTGTCCTAATGGTCCTTTAACATCTATATCCGATAAATCAAACAATTCTCGATGTTTGTAAATACTCTCATAAAGATCATTATTACAATCACTACCAGGGATTTCATATGCTAACGAATCTGTGTCCGTGAATAATAGTTTACAATTAGGCCACACTGTTTTAGCAAACCCATAATGAAAATGATACATCATATGTTTAGATATTTCTAACACTGTGGCTCCAACATAGACAGGCTTATCTAAAAATAATCGAGTTTGTTTTTTTGTGATTAACGATAACAATTCTGTTATTTTTTTACTACTCACAAAAGTGTTTCCACGTGTTAATTTATCTCGACGGTCTTTATTGTTAACAATTTCTATATTAACTCGTTTTCGAATGTTCTCCATGGTCTTTCCAAAAACAGAATTGTTCATCAGCTTAAAGAAATCTTTCTCAAAATCTGTAACAGCTGAAGCTCTTCTTGCAGTATTTCCATCAATGTAGGATTTCATCCATTTGGAATGGTTAAATTGAAGCACTTTGTGAATTTTTTTAAGCACTAGTCCAGCATCTATTGCTTGTTTAAGTATATCAATATGACAGACATAATTATGTTTATTAAATAAATTCGGTACTAATTTTGCTATTGGGGTGTATTTCGTCGTTCGTAGTGATAATTGTTCTGGAGATAACATATCATCAGTGATGATCATTTTTTCAGCAAGAAATGGATAATCGTTGTGTTTATCATGAAGATGTTCTGGATAGTCTATATCACACTCAACGAAATAACCAACTTTTTCAGCATCATTGTAGATGTTTTCAACATCATTGAAGATGTTTTCAAATTCTTCTACAGAAATCCATTTAAAACCTCCATATGGCATCAACATCGACATAGCTCCTCCATAGAGATTATTAATATCAAAATCAATAATGGAAATATCATCATTGTTCGAATTATATTCTGATAGATACTTGTTATTGGCAGATGAATACTTTTTAGTAATCATAGTGATTCCACCACGAATTGCTTTCTCGATGAAGAGATACATATCTACATCTGTTAATAACTCTAATCGTATTCCCGTTGATTTCAATAATGCATCCCAGGATAATCCGGGTGCTGAATTGTTCATCGATGTTGTTCTAAAATTCTCAAAAATATCAGATAACAACAACACATCTACCGTTAAATATAAGTCATGATAATCACCAAAATTTTTGCATTGAAAAATATTCCATGTTGTTAATGCTCGTTGATATTCTTCATCAGTAATATCCTTATCAGTCAATGAGGAGTAGAATTTATCGATTGTTGGTAGTGATGTCTCTGAAAATCGGTTTGGACTATTGAAATATTCATATGGAAATATTCCTTTCACGGTGATGTTTTTCAGTGTTGATTCTGAGAATTTCATATCCTTCAAATATTTCTTCGTGATGGGAAAATTAGTACAATTCTTTGTTAATTGTTCCAAGGAAGTGTTCATAAATTGTATACTATCTATAAATCGTAGCTTTCCAACTGTTATAGACATCAATTTCTCAGTGTTGTTTGGAATACATTTCAAGGACAATTTATTGTCTACACAGTATTTAGAGATTTCAGGATGTCCTAATGCGCGAAGAATGAAATGACCATCATACCCTCTCAAATTATGAAATACTACTGGATAGAACTGTTGAAAACACCTACACTGTTTATGAACAGCTCCGATATATTCTCCTGAGACTATGTTGAAGAAGGGTACTTTTGGATTCCCCATTGAAAACTTTTTCTTGCACTTAAAACATGTTATTGAGTTAGTAAAAGAACGTAATTTAGCAAATCTTTCATCGTGTAATGATAATAATGCTTCAATTCTATGTTGTTCTTCAAATAGATATTTTAGCATATGAACTTCTGGTGGAGTATCAGACCAATCGTTAATCCGATAACACGGTGATAGTTTTGAAAATGTGTTATTGGTACATATTGTATTCATTCGATAACTCGCTGGAACATGTTGTTGTGTTGATAGTGTTTTAAACTCACATTTACATATCTCTGTGCAACCACATTTTGGATCCACTGGAGTAATAAAGGACTCAAAATCTCCAATAAATATGAAAGGGAGCTTCTGTGTTCTCTCATACTTCTTAAAATAGCAGATGTTATCTGGTTCTTTTGGTGTTTCAACCGCTTTTACTTCAAAGCAGTATTTATTGTGTTCAATTAATTTTTCCTGTGTTGTAAAACCACAGAGACAACTGTAACAAAAATACGTTTTATGGTCATAACCCGACATTGAAGAACTCATTAATCGACTTAAGTCCTTTATCCAAACATAGAGCTCATTATACCACAATAAATTCACTGTAGAACCATCTGTGATGTGTTTACTAGCTGGAGAAATTAAATATGGAAATACTCGCAATTGATTATCTAATGAAAAAACATTGATCCCAGAACTAAATAATGTTGGGTTCTGTTTTTCAATTTTCGATATTTGTTTGACTGGCGTTGGATAATCAACTCCTATCATATTAATTCGAAACTGATATGGCTTGTATTTACTAACTCGATCTACATGATCTTGTGCTGGAAATAGTGCTGATAATAATGCCCACAACAAACACTTATTGTCATCATTTTTCACGTTGATACAGGATTTTGATGCCTGAATTTTTTTAGGTAATGGTTTGTAGGATGCACCAGTAGTTGGTTTAAAATCGTGTATTGAGAGTTCAATGAAATTAATTTTTTTAAACACCAATCCAGTTTTCTGTGATGTAAAAACCTCATACTGTCTTGATATCACCGCGAAGAAATCTTTTGCTACCTCTTCTAGATCAGTAGATTGTAGAATAATCCGTGGTTCAGATCGTAATGGGACTGTTATTATTACATCAGGATTGGATGCTAAGTACATATCAAGATTGTAGGTCACATTTATTTTCAATAGAGGTCTTTCAAGTAATACTACTGGAATAACACTATTGACAATTTTAATCAGATCACCCACCACAAAATGGTTATAGTACTTTCCCTTAGGAATGAATTTAACATATTTATCAGAACCAGAAAATGCTTCATCGATGATATAACCTCCTTGAAGTATTTCCTTGTTGATTTTTTTCTTTCGTCGTAAAATTGTCAACTGATCTTTTAATTCTGTTAGTTGCTTATTAGTTCTTGGCCAAACAACTCTTGTCCTAGTTAATTCATAATACTCTTTCACAAGTCTCCTAACAGCTATATGACGACGATTTTTTAATTCTGCGTTGATTTTCTTTTTTCGTCGTAAAATTGTCAACTGATCTTTTAATTCTTCTAGTTGTTTATTAGATCTCGGCCAGACAACTCTTGTCCTAGTTAGATCATAGTATTCATCAACAAGTTCTCTCACAGCTATATGACGACAATTTTTTAATTCTGTGTTGATTTTCTTCTTTCGTCGCAAAATTGTCAACTGATCTTTTAATTCTTCTAGTTGCTTATTAGATCTCGGCCAGATAGCTTTTATCTTAGTTAGATCATAGTATTCATCAACAAGTTCCCTCGCAACTATATGACGAGGTTTTTTTGGTGTTTGGATCATTTTTGGGTCCATTTTTGATAAAAACATTTTCTATATATTTTATCGTATCTCTAATTCATTTTTACCATATTTTTGAAGCGAAATTAACCATATTGTTAAATGTGAATTAAAGATATGGATAAGAGTATATATAAAAATGCTCACGCTGAGTTCGTGTAAATGGTTGATGAAAAATTCGATTAATCGCTGCGGAAAATCATGTTATGGGGAATATTGTGGGGTTCATGCTTATTTGTTACGAAATAGTACTAATGCTGGTACAAATCCTTGTGCAAGTTGTGGTGTTGGTGTGAGAGGAAAAATTCATCTTTGTGATAAATGTGGAAAAAATGCTTATCGAGCTATTTTGACGTATTATAAAAACAGAAAAAATAAGCATCATGTTATGGTTGAAAATCCTCCTACGATAGAAGAATTTATCGCAGACTATAGACCAAGAGGTAGTTCGTAAATTAAAATGTAGAAGCCCTAACACCTCATTTAAGAATATACTCCTACATAACAATTTATTATGGTCTAGAACTCAAATTGATACCCCTAAAATCAGCTTATTTTTTTCCTATAGGAGTAAATCTAAGGCTTCCTTGAAAAGTGGTCCAGAACCTAGATTGATACCCCTAAAATCAGCTTATTTTTTCCTATAGGAGGTATTAAAAAGTAAATCTAAGGCTTCCTTGAAAAGTGGTCCAGAACCTAGTTTGATACTCCTAAAATCAGCTTATTTTTTCCCTATAGGAGGTATTAAAAAGTAAATCTAAGGCTTCCTTGAAAAGTGGTCCAGAACCGGGCTTTTTACATACTACTGAAATATTGATTCGTGTTTGGGGCATCCTTTAATATGTTCGTCCGGCTGTCCATAGAACTGATCCTTTGTGTCTTCTGAAGAGGAGAGGGTGGGGGCGTAGACAATGATGATGTTGACAGGACCTGCAGCAGTGGCGAGGCGGATGGACAAGAGACGCTCAGTTCCATCTGTGGGAGGTTCATCCAAGCTCAGAAGATTGTTTTTGATGGCGAAGCCCACTCCATGCTTACGGGGCTACTCAGGTTCGGGACCCTTCCGGAAGAAAATGTAGTTTTCCTCTCTGAGAGAGCCACTAGAGGCCAGTCTAGATTCCTGTAGGGCAACTATGCTGATATTTAGCCGGGTGAGTTCTCTATCACCTTGTGTCATCCACTTCTCTGAGGTCATCGGTAATGCCTGTACACAGAGTGCGCACATTCCAGCTTGCAAATCGAAGAGCTGGAGTCTTCTTTATTGGTTTGTTTTTCTTTTGGTCTGGTGTGGAATTTGCGTCTGCTTGTCATGTTGAGCAACACACTGAGCTCCAGACACCCACTGGAGCAGGCAGACGATGGCGGGTCAATACCGTATTGACCGGGGGCTGCCCGGCTTGAGGCGGGCGGTAGTTGGCCAGTGGGACACGATGATCCCTCCCACCGTCAAAGCTGATCAGTGGCGCCCCTTCCCTACGCCAGTCGGGTGGGACTTATAACCCGTAAACTGTCAGCTTCCGTGTTTTTTTCTCACTTAGTAGCGAGACTGGAGTGACCTCTCCAGGGCGCAAACCTGGGCATGGAATATGGAGATCCTGGGTTGCCCAGGTGTCAGTATCCCCCTCTCGTCCTTGCTGGTTGGGTCCAAAGGAATGCTGAGCATGACATTTGGCACCAGTTTGGATGCAGGAGCTGCAGGAAGGAAGTCGTAGTCATGTTGACATCCAGCTGCCTTGAGGTCTCCACTCCGGATTTTCAGTCTGGGTTTACTCCCGTAGCCTTTTCTTTTCCCGAAGATATCCACAAGGCATTGGAGCAATTGGTTTTCAATCAGAGTTTCCTTCTCCTAGAAAAATTGCCTTGACCAGGTTAAAGAGCTTCATCTACCCGTGTTTGGAGTCAGAGTTTCCCTGCTCTTAGACTGGCTGCCTGCCAAGGCTAATGAGATCAGTCTGCCCACACAGTTATACCGCAGTTTTATATATATATATTTATATATATATATATATATATATATATATATATATATATATATATATATATATATATATATATACAATGTGTATGTATGACTTAGATCTAGTAGCGGCAGTGTTCAAGTTGACCTAAATACGCGTTACTATAGGTAGATAGGTAGGTGAAATGAATTCATAAGGACAAGGGATTGTACAAGGTTTTATAGAGACAACTAACGCGCACACGCATACATACTGTATCTTGTGTTAGCTTAAAGTGCCAAAGCGTTGATGAAGTCCCACAAACAGACTTTCACATACCTTATATGCCAGATAAAATCTCTCTTGTTCACACTCTATCCCACAACGTCTTGTGTTAGTTTAAAATGTAAGAGAAGGAGAATAAATCTAACAAACATTAATATCCAAACCATCACATATACCATCCAACATCCCATTAATCACTCTATCTAAAACAACATAGGTCAACTTAGAGTTTACGTCAATGAGATCAAATCTTACAAACATCCCCTCACACATCTCATATAGCATCCAGCACCTCATAAAATTACTATTCATTGCATCACCTCCACACACGATCAAAAAACGTCCTGCGCTATAAACCCAAGTAGGTAAAATCAGGCTCTCAGCATTAAGGGGTTAATATTAAGATTAATCGGCCTGCTCTCAGGATAGTATTACTAGGTGGGACATTATGCTACATGTATGTGGCATGATGCCCTTGTGCTAGACATCACTATAAAATGCCACACTGGATACATTGTAGTGATATGACTGTAAACGTATTAAAGCTATCTTAAAAATACAAATAAAACACGCACGCGCGCGCGCAAACAAGACATGCTATCTATCACACCATAACATCAATTACACCACCTATACCATCCAACACCCCAATGCCATTTAACAACCTTTACACACACTATCCATGTTTTGGCTCAGAGTTTAAGAGGAGACGATAACATTTCACAAACTTACTATCATTTACACCTCATAAAATACTATCAATTATTCAATATATATACCATATAAGGTAAATATGAATATAATAAACACATAGACAGCAAAGGGGATATTTTCATTTACCTCCGGGTACCTTAGAAAGACTTACATTAACAAATATAATTAAAGATCAACGATAACATGAGGTTCAATATACTTTAGCTTCTTTGATTTATACAAACTCCGAATTTGATAGTTTGAAGAAGAAAACAACTACTACTCTATACCGTAGCCAGTCTCTCTCTACTTAAGTCAGTGTATGTGTTAAATGTGACAGTGAGAAATTTACAGAAATAATGGCAATGGGATGTTGGATGGTATATTTAGTGTAATGGATAGTATTTATTTTTAATGGGTGTTGGATGGTATATTTAGTGTAATGGATAATATTTATTTTTAAGGGGAGTTGGATGGTATATTTAGTGTAATGGAGAGCATTTTTTATGGGGAGTTGGATGCTAATGATTAATCAGTGAAAATTCAGAAGTGAAATGTATCAAATTGTGTCAAATGCGGAAACATTTTTTCTATATACGAATTAATAATCACAATTCATAATTTGGTATAACAGCACTATTCATATATAATATTGCTATATACAAACACTTTAAAAGCCATTTTTTTAAATATATGTGGGATATATATATATATATATATATATATATATATATATATATATATATATATATATATATATATATATATATATATATATATATATATATATATATATATATATACAATGTGTATGTATGACTTAGATCTAGTAGCACATGTTGTTGAAGATGCATTGGACTTCATTGGTTCTTTCTAGTCATTTACTAACATAAAACAGTTTTTCGCTGCACTCCTGTACTTTCCTTCCTGAATTAAAGAATGACATCGTGATAGCTAGGGGATTCATTTCGCTTAAAATATTATTGTTTCTTATATTATCAACTTGAGTGTTTTAGTATAATTTATGCTGTGGTTGATATAGAACGTTAGGCAAGTTATAATATAAAAATGTTTTATGCTTGCTAAGTTTTCGAAGTTATAATATGATAAACAAAATAATTCGCTTTATTTGTTGACATTAAATTCGCACATGACGAGAGAGAGAGAGAGAGAGAGAGAGAGAGAGAGAGAGAGAGAGAGAGAGAGAGAGAGAGAGAGAGAGAGAGAGAGAGATTGCACTAACTCTTTGAAAATGAATTAGTCATAGAATTCCGAATTATTCTTTAAAAACACGTTCATTTTTTCTCGCGTCTACTTGTTTTTTTGTGTAAAATATTACGTTCACTTTTTGTTTTGATTGATAATTAATACATTTTGTTACTAAATGTTATTATAGGTAATGTTGAATCTTTGTCTACAGTCTTTATGTCTTGGTTTAGCGGGATGTTTTGGTTTTAACTGAGTGTTGAGATTGTTTGTATGACGTGATGAACCATTGTTTTCAGTCCCCATGATTCTGTTACATATTAAGCGTGCCAATCAATTTTAATGATACTACGGAACTTCAAGGTAAACACGTGCATTGCAAATCGTGTCGTATTTAACATAATCTGAATGCAACTCAAAATCAAAAATGGTAACTAATTAGAGCAACATGAGAACTGCATAAATTGTCATGAATGATATGATGTTTTTATATTTTCTAGACTCATAATATAAGTATAATCGTTTTGTCACACCTGAAATAGTACAAATCCTCTGTGATAATCGTTTTGTCACACCTGAAATAGTACAAATCCTTTGTGATAATCGTTTTGTCACACCTGAAATAGTACAAATCCTCTGTGATAATCGTTTTGTCACACCTGAAATAGTACAAATCCTTTGTGATAATCGTTTTGTCACACCTGAAATAGTACAAATCCTTTGTGATACCGGAACATATTTATGCAGTCCGTGTATAGAGTAATATGGAACCACTCGGCTTCCACCCGAATTTATGAACTAGCGATGATTTGATGGGTTCCGAAAAGAAAGGATATTCAGATGAGATTATATATAAGAAGGTCAAGAATCCTTCAACGATTAAACACAAACCCACTATTGGATCAGTTTGCATACAGCCATCTGAATATGAACTGTTCATACCGTCTCATCATATTTGTCTGAATTTTAAAATTTGATGTTAGCGATATTTCTATTAATCATTGATGCACTATTGTTCAACGTCTGATTGGTGTCTATATGGTGCATTTCATTAGTATTTATTATTAGGCTAGATGCGTCAACATGTCTTCTCTGTCCTATATATCCACAGTCTCCATGTTGTGCCAGTAGTGTGCGTCCTTAATTCTTAGTAAAGGTTAGATGTGTAAGCATGTCCTCGTTGTCTGTGACATAACATCCACCGTCTCCATGTTTTTTCTGTATTAGTGTGCATTCTTAATTTGTATTAGTCGTATAGAGAACATTTTTTACGCATGTCGCAAGTCTCCATGACTTCGCAATGTTCATAACCATCGTGTTTTCGGTTCTACTGTGCAAACTGTGAACTAATAAGATCGTTCAGATTAGAAGCGCATACATAACCTTGTTTTCTACAAGGTACCAATGCCCACGGTCTCCATATTATTGTCAATAGTGTGCTTCCTTAATCCGTATGCATAGTTCAGGCACTATGTGTAACGATGACCTCGTTGACTGTAATATAACAGTATCCAACTTCTCCACATTTTTGTTAATTTGTGTGCGTCAATAATTTGTATTAATTGTTAAGAGAATAAGTCCTCAGTCTCTATAATGTACCAGTGTTAACGGTCTTCATAATTATGATGATAATGGATGTGTATCGATTGAATTGGTCGTTTAAATTAGATGTGTAAACATGACCTTATCATCCTTGAAGGGTCAATGCCAACATCCACCGTGTCGTTAATATTAGTGTGTGTACATTGTTTTAAATGATACTTCAAATTAGATGTGAAATCATGCATTCTATGTCCATGATGTAACAAAGTTCACAGTCTCCATGATTCATTTAATAGTGCGAGTCCCTAATGTAAATTGAGAGCTTAGACCAGATATGTCACCATATCTTTGTTGTTCCTGGTATAACAATATCCACCGTATTATTGATTTTGTATTGTTTCCATTGTTACGTGCTTAGACTCGAATAAACAGTAACATAGAAAGAGTGAAAATAACAGGCTTGTAAAAACTTACTAAACAATTTATTGAGCACAAATATTTTCCAGAAAGGAAAAAAAATACGGTTTTAAGAATCAATTCCAAAATTAACCCAAAAATAATTCAAATTATTATCCACTAGAGAAATTGCAAACGTCCTGGTAATAAAATATCCAAATAATTCTAAGTTTGAATCCAAGCGAAGTATCCAAGATGGAACACGATGTCACTTGATGAAGTCAGTTCTTGGTAATAAAATTCTATGAGCACAATTCTTTTCCAGATAATAACAAAATAATTCCTCTTGATCCAAACGAATTGACATAATTTCCAGTACAAGGTAATTTAAAATAACCCAAAACGACACATAGCTTAGTATTCTAACAGCCCAAGTTCTACCCTTTAGTTCGCTCTAAAACATAATTTATATACCTGTTTTTACGTAACCAAGAAAGGAGTCACGTGATCTGCTAGAATCTTTTAGAACAAATTTACGTTAAAAAAATCACGTACCACCGTATGACCCAACTAAAATAGAAAGATGTTGATACAAAGCTACATAATGTCCTTGGAACCAACTAATCATTTTAAAAGCTTGTTTACAACTCTGAAGCCAGGTCAGAAATGAGGTCAACACCTGGTGTTTATTTTGTAAAGTACAGATCATCTCCCAATGAATAAATCTTAAACTTAAAATGTCAAATTTTAATCTGATAAACAAACAATTAAAATAAATATAAACGACTTATATCAAATATACGTAACACCATTTAAAGAAGAATATCTTATATGTATGTTTGACGGTATGCATGTATATAACAATGTATAAATGCACCGATATACGTATGTATCTTTCTTAAGTATGTGCGTTTTTTTTCTTTCAGGTATTTTTCTTTCATGCATATTTTCATCAGTGGAGTCTCAAGGTATGTAAACCGAGTTTAAAAAAAAAATCATTGCTTTAGAATTAAATAACAAGGTGCATACTTGAAATCATTTTGCCAGGCTGGAAGTTTTATTTACTCTCTTTCAGAGAAGTTGAGCATTAAATGTGCCATGTGGAATTAAAATTACAAAAGGAAAGCATATTAACACTGTACTTCTTTCCCGCAGATACAGGGTTTATTAATAATTTTGTGAATTATAGCTAAAGCTAAATATAAATATAATTATATGTATACCCTAAATTGAAAAATGGGCAAAAAAAAGCGTTTAAAACATATTCAAAATGCTCTTTGTAAAAGGAATTATCTATTTTTAGTCACCAAACATGGACTAAATAATAACGGTATATATTTGGGTCCATTACATTCTTGTGTGATATTAGTAGTATACACACGAGTGTGAGATTTTATTGTTTAAATATATTCAACTAACAAGCATTTCGATTAACATTAGGCTTTTCACGTGGCTATATTGAAGGATTAGGGCAATTATCATGACAGATATTGAGAACATACACATGTTCCAGTTGCTATTTCAAAATAAAATATTTATAGCAAGACAGGAACAAAGTTGCAATCACTATCTTGCATGCACCTAAATATCGTAAATAAACCCATTCATGCTATGCGGATAGCATATGACTTATACATAAATGTACTCTAAGACAGGAAAAAAGTAGTAATCACTATCTTGCATGTGCCTAAATATCGTAAATAAACCCATTCATGCTATGCGGATAGCATATGACTTATACATACATGTACTCTAAGACAGGAACAAAGTAGTTATCATTATCTTGCATGTACCTAAATAGCGTAAACCATACAAAATCCCATTCAAACTATACTGCTGATAGTATAGGACTATAATCATACAGGTACTCTGAATTCATAATTTCTCAAAACTATAGTATTAGCTATTTAACAATGAGTACGTCAATACAAGAGATGGTGAACAACAACAACTTGGCAATTACTTAGCAAGAAGAGCGAAATAAATGCAAACATTAATAGAGATCGTGTGCGGAGGAAAAGAGATATCATCCATTATAATAAAATTCAAGTTAGATTACAAAGAGAAAATGTGCCTGCTTTTTTAACATACTGTTATATATATAGTAGTATCTTTAATATATGAAGGAAGCGATTTCATTAAAGGCTGCAAAATACTATCTATAAATTTGGATAAGTTCTCTGTATATGAATTACAACCTGATATAATTGGTCGTCCTGGATAATTTAAAGGTAATGTATGATCAGGAAATTTATGAGTTTTGGGCAATATGTAGAACTGAGGTGTACGTATTTTGAGAGGAAAAGTATCAAATTCTTCATATACGGACAAACACTTCAACAAGTTTCTAAGAGAATGAATAATCACCGCTTTCATATAAAAAATTATATGGATCCTCAGTTCTCCTCTAATGTTTCAATGCATTTTAATACAAATAATCACTCTTTAAGGGATTTTTCTTTCATGCCAATCGATATTGTGCACGGAGAAATGAACAGACTCATTAAAGAAAGTTATTGGATTAATCGGTTAGATACTGTTTATCCTAATGGCCTTAATACTAAGGCATTATATAAAATTGTATAGAATTTTAGTGGATGATTTGATATATTGTATTTATTTATATGTATGTATGTATATATATGTATGTATGTATATATATATATATATATATATATATATATATATATATATATATATATATATATATGTGTATATATATATATATGTGTATATATGTATATATATATATATATATATATATATAATATGTAGTTATATGTATTACTGTTAGTCTCTACATTATAATCTCACTCTCAGTTTTCATTAGAGACTCATGCATCATTCTGATCCAGTTGTACATATGATATTTGTATAATAAAGAATATAAATTATGATGTTATGTCAATTACGTAATTATTGACATATAGACGTCATCTGCTTCTTTCAAAAGCATGACGTTATGTTAATGACGTAATTGTTTATAACTTTATAGACGTCATCAGTTTCTTTCAAATAAAGTTTGTGCCTGAAGAAGCATAAATGCGAAACTAGTCGCACAAGTTTATCGGCGTTTGTGTTGTTTTTTTATCCCCTGAATTTTTATCAACAACACAATGGCATCAAAAAGTGATCCGCCGGAAGATTTGACGTCTTTAAAATTCGAAATTCTAAAACTTTCAGAAAAACAAATGAAAAGAAGTCTTCACAGCAGCTTTTTAAACAACTGTGTCGAAGAAGGGATAATTCCGTCAGGACTACAGTTAAAACTTAAAATTTACATTGGAAACGGCGGTGAAGAATTCCAAAAATCAATTGACAACCTTTTGGATAAAGTTTCATTAAATATATGCGAGAGACTTGCAGAAGAACAAAAGAAAATATCCCTAGACATAGGAAAGCAAATGGAAAATGCTAGAGATAAACTTAAAAAGAAACTTGACGGACATAGTCTTTTTGACTTTGATCAAGAAGTGTATGAAAAAACAGAATCTTCAAAAAATAGTATACTTCTCAAGCAAAACAAAAAAATTCATAAATTGCGAGAGAATAAAGGACAAAGTCAACTAGAGAGGAAGAATGGAGCACGTTATACGATGCAAAAACAACAGCAAAAACAGCAGTATTCAAAGAACAAACATTCAGTTAATCATTCAAATGTTAAAACAGCATCACAACAGCAGAGAAAAGATACACCCAAACAGAAATCTTCAAAACCGAACCAAATTACAACAATGAAAAATGTAACACCTACAGCTGTACCAAAAGCATCAACAAGCAAAACGGGAGAGGTAAAAAGGAATGTGATAAATTCAAACAAGAACAGTAAAGATCAGCAAGAGCAACAAAAAAACTGGTCTCCCCATGGCACAACAAAGAAAAGTTACGCAGAGGCCGTAATCATGGGGGAATCGGAGTCAGTGACCATGACAAAAACATTGACACACCTTGTCAAAGTTTTAGAACAATTGATACAAAAGACTTACCAAGACAAAATAACAGGAGATTCCAGAGATTTAGTAGTAGGAGACAATGGAAAAAAGAACAAAAACGGAGAAAACAAATTCAGAGAGGTAAAGAGACAGTGTTAAACCTATCACGTAAAAAACTAACGGATAATGATTACATACTTTTAAGTAAAGGATTAAAATTTTGTCCCAAACCAAAATCTCATGATAAAATTAAATTAGCTGAAGAAATTTTCAATTTTTCTAGACGCCTAAAATTAAAAGAATTTTTTTATGATAAATCAAGCAGCAACTCTAATTGTGAATCAGATTCTTTCAATTCAAAAAATATGGGTTATTTCAATAAAAACAAATCATCTTTTACACCACCTAGTGGACGTGACTCTCATTTAGATTTTTACATTGAAGCTATCACACAAGAAATATTACACAATATTCCTCATAAGAGAGGTTATAGTAATATTTCTAAGAAAGAAATGGAGTCTTTACATAATTTAATTAATGACGAGAGTATTGTTATTAAAAAGGCTGATAAATCAAATAATATTATTATTATGAATCAGGAAGACTATGTTAAAGAAGTTGAACGTCAATTAAATGATGAAAAGTACTATCAAAAAGTCGATAAAGACCCTTCATTAGAAATTAAATCTAAAATTTCCACATGCATTGATGAAATATCTAAGAATAATAGTTCCGTATATGAAGAATTTGATACTTTTCCTCTCAAAATACGTACACCTCAGTTCTACATATTGCCCAAAACTCATAAATTTCCTGATCATACATTACCTTTAAATTATCCAGGACGACCAATTATATCAGGTTGTAATTCATATACAGAGAACTTATCCAAATTTATAGATAGTATTTTGCAGCCTTTAATGAAATCGCTTCCTTCATATATTAAAGATACTACTGATTTCATAAAAAAGTTGAAGTCTATTCCACAACTATCTCATAATTCCCTCCTTGTATCTTTAGATGTTACATCATTGTATACAAACATACCGCATGCAGATGGTATTAAGGCGTGTAAATATTTTCTTGACAACACTCTTAATAATAACAGACTATCGAGTGAAGATATTTGTAAAATAATAACTCTTATCTTGGAAAATAATAATTTCCAATTTAATGGTACTAATTACATTCAAATAATGGGTACGGCAATGGGTAGTCCTATGGCTCCTTCATATGCTTCCCTTTTCATGGGTAAATTAGAAAAAGATTTTCTTGAAAACGAGAATTTTAAGCCCACTGTTTGGCTAAGATTTTTAGATGATATATTTATGATCTGGAACCACTCAGAAGAAGATCTACACAAATTTATTAATAGCCTAAATAATTTTCACCCCACAATTAAATTTACTTACACTGCATCCACTACGCATGTATCCTTTCTAGATGTAAATGTGATGAAAAATCCTGATAATACTATCTCTACAAATGTTCACGTAAAAGAAACTAATATCCACCAATATGTGGAATATTCGTCTTGTCATCCCAGGTCATGTAAAAACGGCATACCGTATAGTCAGGCGAAAAGATATCGACGTATCATTTCAGACGATCATCAATTAAAACATTCTTTAAATGAATTAAAAACATATTTCATAAAAAGAAATTATCCTATACATGTAATAGAGTCTGCTGTAAGTAAAGTCTGTATTCTTACCCAAAATGATGCTTTAAATACAGCAGAATGTACGAAAGATAAAAATATAATTCCTTTCATAATACAATATAATCCATCTTTGCCAAATATAGGCCTTGTAATTAATAAATATTGGACTCTCCTTAACTTATCAGAAAAAAACAGCGTCAAAACACTTTACAAGAGCAAGCCAATTCTTGCTTATAGAAGACCTAGGAATTTACAAGATCTTTTGATCAGAACTAAACCGAAAAAAAATTTTCAAAGATGTTTTTCGTCATCTAAATGCAACAGACGTAGGTGCTCTCAATGTGCAAATATTACAGAAAGTACCTATTTTAGTAGCTCCAATACTAAAGAAATGTTTTCTCTACGTTATAACACTGATTGTATATCAACTGATGTAATTTATTTGATAACCTGTAAAAAATGTAACATGCAATATGTTGGACAAACACTTCAACAAGTTTCTAAGAGAATGAATAATCACCGCTTTCATATAAAAAATTATATGGATCCTCAGTTCTCCTCTAATGTTTCAATGCATTTTAATACAAATAATCACTCTTTAAGGGATTTTTCTTTCATGCCAATCGATATTGTGCACGGAGAAATGAACAGACTCATTAAAGAAAGTTATTGGATTAATCGGTTAGATACTGTTTATCCTAATGGCCTTAATACTAAGGCATTATATAAAATTGTATAGAATTTTAGTGGATGATTTGATATATTGTATTTATTTATATGTATGTATGTATATATATGTATGTATGTATATATATATATATATATATATATATATATATATATATATATATATATATATGTGTATATATATATATATGTGTATATATGTATATATATATATATATATATATATATATATATATATATATATATATAATATGTAGTTATATGTATTACTGTTAGTCTCTACATTATAATCTCACTCTCAGTTTTCATTAGAGACTCATGCATCATTCTGATCCAGTTGTACATATGATATTTGTATAATAAAGAATATAAATTATGATGTTATGTCAATTACGTAATTATTGACATATAGACGTCATCTGCTTCTTTCAAAAGCATGACGTTATGTTAATGACGTAATTGTTTATAACTTTATAGACGTCATCAGTTTCTTTCAAATAAAGTTTGTGCCTGAAGAAGCATAAATGCGAAACTAGTCGCACAAGTTTATCGGCGTTTGTGTTGTTTTTTTATCCCCTATATATATATATATATATATATCTTATTTGGAAGAGATTGCTAAGCTGTAAAATAATAATTAATACAACTTAACAAACTAAATTAGCGCAAACAGATTATCTATTTATTAACTAATTTAGTTTTACTCTTTAGAGCAAATATCTGTTTTAACATGGCGGGAAAAGCGATAGAGACATATGCTTCCAAATGATTCTTAATATTTTGGATAATACTCAAGCTAGAGATGTGTTTGAAGTTAAGAATTATAAAACACATTATAGAAGCCTGCACATTTTTTCGCACTGATTTCACTCAACCAGCATTGATATGTAACGGTTCATTTTTTATTGTAGTCAGTAATCACACTAATCAGTGTTATTATTGCGGACCATGGGAGGACGCAAAGCAAACAGCTGTCAGAGAACCATATCATTGTGTAAGCACAAAAACCTGTGCGGACGATGAGGTATCTTTTAACATGGTATTAATATCAAATACAAAGTAAAGAGATAGACGTCTTGATATTTAGCAACAATATTAAAGTGGCTACAACATTTGTTGATTATTTGAAATATTCGATAATATAAAATAAGATTTGACATACAAATTAATACATATACTGAACACCAATCCGGGGTTACTAGAGAAAGCCATAAAGGGGGTAATTATCGTGGTTTCGTTAAGATAACATTTGTTTTGGCAGTTAACGTCGTGTCTTGTTATATTAGTAGATATTTAATTTCGTGTTTCTATAAAAAAATCTCAAATAAAAAATGCAAATTATTAAAACTATACTACAGCAAGTGGCACTCAATGAAGTATTTAAAAGAATGTTACAACTGTATTACCGGAAGACAAATACTGAGAAAACAATGTCCAATACATTCATCATATTTAATCCAAGATAATAACACCATTAGAACCCGATGCTGCGAAACAAAAATCAAACAATATCAATACCTCTGTCAGCGGATATAAACACCTGTTAGTAACATCAATTTGCATCATGTTTTTTTTCCTTCTGATTACCCAACATCAAATGAAGCCTGATCTGACAAAATGCGCAGATGCCAGCTAAATTGAAAGACTGTGGATTCAATACTTCGTTTGAGCTGGCTTAATGGAGAGACCAGTGTCAACCTCAATACTTAACAATAAATAAAAGTACACTGAATAATGAAAAATAAAAATTAAATACCGCACTGACCTAACTGGCATTCTAAGTTGCAGATGTAAATGGTGGTCTTGATAACAGAACCTCGCTAATTTAGTAATCAAGCTAATTCATGCGGAATGGATCATTGTAGTGCATGCGACAATGAGTGAAAGAACGGGACCAAATTATAATGGTTTTACGAAAGATGGAATCCTTTAATTTTACAATATGTGTATATTTACCTGAGATGCAGTCGTATGTACCATAAATTTAGTGATATTATGTCGATTCCGATTCACTGGTTTTGACATACAATCGGTTACGGAAAGCTTCAATAATTGACTGTCATTAGTGTGTATATATATATATATATATATATATATATATATATATATATATATATATATATATATATATATATATATATATATATATATATATATTAATAATTCTAGCAGTCGCAGACCTGTTAATTTGGATCAAATATGTATGGATATAATAAAATGTTCTTTCATGAGGATTGAAGTATTTCGATCGATATGGTTATAAATTAAAGATGATTTTCAGATAATAATATCTTTGTTATTCGTTATTTCGTTATTAGCAATAATAGCGTTAATGTCTTTTGCCGTTTTGGGACATCCTTATATATTTCTCATATAGTTTTTGATCACTGAGATGAAATTAATGTTTCCTGGTATCTTAGTCTATACATATGATTTGAAGTTATATAAAACGATTGATAATTATCATATAAGTGTACAAGGTAATATGCTTGTTAAATAACATGGTATTTCCGTTTAACGTATATTTATCACATACTTGATGCACTGTTATTATCCCACAAGGAAACACAGTAAAAAAACGTGCTAATTTTTTTGTCAGTTGAGTTTGTCTTTCGTAGTAAGATGTACGCACACGAAAATTGGTCCCACTCGAAAATATAAAATAGGACAGTATTGCATAGATTCTCGCTGCTAACTATCGTATATAATGCACACTTACACATCATTTCTTTCTTTAGTTAGGATAAAACCTTATTTTAAAATGATGATTCAATTTTACCTTTGCTTCAGAAAATGAGGTTTGGTATGCAGATTAGTAGTCTATACTAAACTTAATCAACTGCATCCCTTTTGTAAATAGACGAATAATTAAATTTTTATTTCAACTTTTGCTTCATAATATACGTACTGGCATGCTGATCAATGTTCAATATCAATACAACTTAGTGAAGTTAAAACTAATTCACATTCATCGTGCATCAGGACTGTTTACACAATAAGCGTTATGCAGTAATCAAATCACCTTGCTGAATTTATGATGTTGAAGCATGAGATAAATGAGATGATCGTTGTGATTTTGTCAATAATACCGTTATCTGCAATTGTTCGGACGTTTGGTTCTGTCTCTGATTCGTATTGGCTTACTCAAATCACATGCATGCCAAATACCTTGGGATTCACAGGTACAAATCTGTAAAATGTATCAAACTGCTTTTTCCTTATATCACAGGTGTGTAGCGTGACAACAGTAATTACAAGAGGGGCCATTACGTATGAGCTTGGCTGCAAGCTACTGTTGGTGAGTAACACTTGGCCTGTTTACAAATGTGTAGCGTATGGATGTAAGCAGAAATTACAGAGAAGATGTAAAGACACTGTATCTATTTAGAGATTCATATTCGTATATTAATCTATAGAACGGAAAGGTTTCACGTTTCATGAATTTTATAATTTTCGTTGTTAACACATATTTGATGAATAAAACTATTCTGGCTTTTAAAGAATGATCAGAAAGAATGGTCTATGTATCCCTCATTTTCATATATGTTGAGACATTTAAAAAAAAAACTCTATATTTACGATTATATTTTTGTAATGTTCTTTGCATTTACAATGACATTAAATATATTAAAATAAATATGTCAATCCTAAACTACAATAAATCCAGATTGGGGAAATGGAATCATTTGATGTATTAAATCAAGGTTTCACGAGCTGGAGAATGCACTGGCGACATTTTTTAGAGAGATTAGTGAAACGAAACTATTAAATAAATCATACCACTGTGGGTTCTCTATTGTGAGAGACTCATTTAGATCGAAAACAAGTGGCTTTCCATAAAGTGTAATAGTTTTATGTACTTTGTTAAAACAAATTTCTTTTCATACAGTGTTACAATCTTATGTACTTTGTTAAAACAAACGTCTTTGCATACAGTGTTAAAATCGTATGTACTTTGTTGTAACAAAAGTCTTTGCATACTGTGTTAAACTCTTCTGTATTTTGCTACAAAAAACGTCTTTGCACACAGTGTTACAATTGTATGTGCTTTGCTAAAACCAATGTGTTTGCATATAGTGTTAGAAACTTACGTACTTTGTAAAAAAAATGGTCTTTGCATACATTGTTACAATCCTATGTACTTTGTTGACATAAATGGTAGAATAAACGTTAGATAGTTTTTGATACTAGCATAAATTGCATTGATTTATTATTATATTTCGGCTCGTCTTAGGATGCCATAACACTGAACTAGAACTAGAATATACTCGCTTATTAGATAGATATTTCCTGCTGAAAATTTGGTAAGAAATTACAGTAAGATACTTATAATGACTAAACCACTACGGATTACTCGGATATTTTAAATCACACAATTGTCGGATTAGTTTCATTGTTTACTTGTTAAGACACCTAAAACTGACATCTATCATAATATTAGAAATCGGGTCATTCTGAACCTTTTGATACGGGTATGTGCCCTATAACTGAAAAAAGTTATATATATATATATATATATATATATATATATATATATTGATAGATGGATAGATAGATATAAACATATTAAATGATATTAAAATGTCTAGTATTACAAATGTAATTTGGTTTCAATGTTTACTTGTAAGATAACTGACATTTATCATCATATTAGAAATTGGGTCATTGTGAATGATTTTATACGGGTATGTGGCCTATAACTGAATAAAGTAATATATATATATATATATATATATATATATATATATATATATATATATATATTTATATATAATATTAAAATGTCTAGTATTACAAATGTAATGGGTATAATTGTAACAATTTTAATTTCTTTGCAAGAATGTGCACTGTACAATGTAATTCTATATACTACATTCGCTATGTTCGGCTTGTTTTCTTTCAAATGTAAAATATGACTCACTGACTAAAAGTCACCCCTTCAAAAGGATACGACTGCCAAAGCACATCCCAATGTTTTTGAGATTAAAAAATAAATCGGCTTTTTGATGCATAAAAGGGGATTCAACTTATTTACGATACAACATATAATCGCTTATATACGGTATCTAACAGTTTCATAATTGCTATTTTGAAATCTGGCACATGCATGTAGCAAATTACAAATCTATATGTTGGAACAGTTACAGATATTTCAAACCTGAATGAATGGTGATTAGATGAGGAAAGAATGGAAAATATAACTATTGATTATATTGCAGTCAAATACAACTTACCATTTACATATTCTTGGTGCAATGGTTTAATCTTCAGACAATCATGACAGTTCATGTACGCTCTGATGATTAATTGCGAACAAAGGGCAATACACCATTTTTATTCTTCATCTTGCTGATGAAAGTAAGGGGGTTGTGCTCTCTAAAACTATAATCGAAAAAGGAGCTGAACTAAGATAAACTTCAAAATGTTGTAAAGCCAAAATCAATGCCAAACATTCCTTCTCGATAGTTGAATAATTTCCCTGGTGCGTTTTTAATTTCTTTGAAAAATAGCACACTGGATGTTCAATACCATTTTTGTCTTCTTGAATTAAAACTGCTCCAACACCAACATCACTTGCATCGACAGATAATTTGAAAGACTGAATGAAATTTGGAGCTGCAAGAACTGGTGCTGTTTCAAGTTTGGCTTTTAACTTGTCAAAAGCCTCCTGACATTTTTCAGTCCAAAAGAACTTGTTCTTCTTCTTCAATAAATTTGTCAGGGGTTCTGCAATTATAGAAAAATTGGAAGAAAATTTCTGATAGTATCCATGCCATACCTAAAAATCGCATCAGTTGCTTTCTATTTTCAGGCACAGGGAATTTAGAAATAGCCTCAACCTTAGCATCTATTGGTTTAACTTATCCATGTCCCACAATATGTATGTTCTAAGAAAGTCACACTAGCACGGCAGGACTCACTTTTAGATATATTAACTGTCAAACATGCATCAGTGAGTCTGTCAAAGAATTTTCGAATTGTTACTAGATGTTCTATCCAGGTGTCGTTGTAGATGATGACGTCATCTATATAGGCATCACAATTTTCTAGAACAGAGGTGATCATATTCATGAGACGTTGAAATGTACTCGGTGACCCTTTCATCCCGAATGGCAAATACTTTATATTGGTAACGTCCATTTGGAGTTACAAACGCCGAGATTTCCTTTGCTCCTTCCGTTAGTGGAATCTGCCAAAATCCTTTCAGAAGGTCAAATTTGGTGACATACTTGGCATTCCCGATTTTATCAATACAATCGTCAATTCTTGGTAATGGCAATGAATCTGTTTTTGTCACACTGTTCACCTTCCTATGATCAGTGCACATACGGAAAGATTTATCTGGTTTTGGAACAAGTATGCATGGTGAACTCCAATCACTTTTACTGAGCTCGATAAAATCATTCTCCAACAAATATTGAATTTCCTTTCTTAAATATTCCTTTTTGAGTGGATTCATCCTGTACGGATGTTGTTTGACAGGTTTGGAATTTACAATTTCAGCGTCATGAAAAATTTTATTTGTCCTTGTAGAAACATCTGGAAATAAGTGCTCATACTAAAAAAAATAACTGATTCAGTTCATTTATTTCTTGCACTTGCAAATGTGGAAGTTTCTGGTCTAGATCTTATAAAATTTCTGAATTACAAAGATTCGTCATTTCAATATCAGTAGAATCTGATGAAATTTATTACATGCTTAACATGGCTCTCTTTCAATATACTCTTTTAGCATATATTTTTATGGCAGAGCTGTTTTTGTGTGCGCCTCCCAAGAATATTTATGATGTAATTTAAGTCATTAATTTTCCTGTCAACTGTGTAGGGACCATAATATTTGGCCTGAAGAGGATTTTGTGGCATTGGTAAGAGGGCCAGGACTCTATCACCAGGCTAAAAAATCCTTTCCTTCGATTTTTTTAAATCATATCTTGATTACATTTTAGATTGAAAAGAGTGCAGATTTGCTCTTGCGACCACACAAGCCTTTGACAACTTGTATCTAAAATCGGAAATATAATCAAGAAGATTGATCTCAGTATCTTCATTAGAGAGAAGTTTCTTTTTCAATAACTTCAATGGTCCATGCACAGTGTGTCCAAAAACCAGTTCAAAGGGACTGAAGCCTAAAGATTTTTGAACTGATTATCTAACAGCAAACAATATTAAATGAATGCCTTCATCCCAATCTTTATTCGTATCAAAACAATATGATTGGATTATATTATTCAAAGTCTGATGGAATCTTTTTAATGCCCCTTGGCTCTCAGGGCGATAGGCAGAAGATCTGAATTGCTGAATGCCCAATTCATACATAACTTGTTGGAGAATTCCAGACATGAAGTTTGAACCTTGATCAGACTGAACAGATTTGGGAAGGCCATACTGAGTAAAAAACTTTACCAAAGCTTTTACTACTGTTTTAGACTTGATATTCCTCAACGGAATTGCCTCTGGAAACCTTGTTGACGCACACATAATGGTCACCAGGTATTGGTTACCTGACTTGGTCTTGGGTAAAGGACCTACACAATCTACCATAATTCTGCGAAATGGTTCGTCAAAGGCAGGAATAGGTTGTAGATGAGCCTTAGGTATCTTCTAATTGGGTTTTCGTACCATTTGACAAGTACAACAAGATCTACAGTATTTGGCAACATCACTTTTGATTTTTGGCCAATTAAAGTGAGTCAAGATCTTGTGATAATTTTTATTAATCCCTAAATGAACAGCCAAAGGAGTTTCATGGGCCAGATTAAGTATTTCCTGTCTGTAAGGTTTTGGAACTACTATTTGATAATTCACCGACCACACATCACCAGCACGTACCTCGGAAGGTCTCCATTTTCTCATAAGAATTCCATTTTTAATGAAATAACAGACAGGAACTTCAGTGGCTTCAGTCTCACTTATGGCCCTTTGAAACAAACAGGAGATCTCAGGATCTTTTTCCTGTTCGACGACGAGTGTCTGTCGTTTATCACCCTGATTAGAATAAAGATAATGAGTTGTTAAAAGAGGATCACTATGATCAATACCTTGTGATTGATCCAAACAAGGAGTAAAAGTGACCTCATCAAAAGCCTCACCTATAGACGTGTCAGCTAAAGGAATACTGACTTCATCAACATCATGCTGAAGAGTTTTCTTTGCCATAGCTGTTTTAACTGCACAAGCTTGAAATATATCAGGGATTTTTTTTCAATTGGATCAACTTTCTGATCCAAATCAGGCTTGTCAGTTACAAGTGGATTAAACACAACCGTGTCTCCAGCTAAGTCGTTGCCTAGCAATAAATGAATGCCCTCAACGGGTAAACCCGAGACTGTTCCGACTGTCACAGGTCCTGACACTAAATCTGATGACAAATTTACACAATGGAGAGGAACATTAACAAAGCCGCACTCTACTCCCTGAATAAGAACACTTTCATTAGAAGAAGACTTCTCAAAAAAAGGCCAAGTACCTGACAATAAAAGACTCTGAGAAGCTCCTGTGTCCTTTAAAATTTTAATAGGGGTGGGATTGGCTGAATCGCCAAAGAGTGATATAAAACCCTTCGATATGAATGGTTGATAATTCTCCATAATAAAATCAGACTGGGATTTTTTAGACCCAACAAATGTATTGCTTTCAATACATGATCGTGACCTCGACCTCTTAGAAATAAGAGCATTTGGAACAGGTCTGTCTTGATTCTGATGCCTATATTTTAATTTGTAGCAATCAGAAATAACGTGTCCTATTTTCTTGCAATAGGTTTACATCGGAAGAGACAAGGATCTAGAATCAAGCTTCTCTGAAGTTTGATTTTTGAAAGTTGTGCTAGTTTCAGTTTGGAAGGGCTGGTATTAAGCTGAAATACTTTTCTGCCAGAAGACTGTTGAGTAGAAGTCTTGTTAACAAAAGGAACTTTATGTGTCAAGGAATATTCGTCAGCAGCTCGAGCAGCATTCTCCAAGGTTTCAATCCTATGCTCATTAAGATAAGACTTAACGTCACTAAGGACACAGTTTTTGAAGCCTTTCATTAATATCATTTGCTTGAGATTTTGATAATCTTGTTCGACGTTCTTGACGAAGAACCATCTATTAAACAACAAATTCGACATGAGTTTGTCCAGCTTCTTTTCTGTAATATCTGAATTTTTCCGATAAGCTTCAGGAACTAACTCATAACCCCTTAGAATGCATTCTTTAACCACATCATAGTCACTACTTTGGTGAACAGACAGTGAAGTGTAAATCTCACTAGCATTACCAGTGAGTACACATTGCAATAACTGAGTCCAATGCTCCCTTGGCCACTTTAAATAGTCTGCCACGTTTTCAAAACGAATGAAGTAATTGTCTACTTCTTTTTCTCTGAAAGGGGGCACTAATCTAATATCCCTTTGAAAATCAAAACTTTAATTTAGATTTAAAGTATTAAGGTGTTTTTCACCTGTCAGCTCTATTTCTTTCATTTTAAATTGATATTCTCTTTCTTCCTTCTCTCTCTTTTAATCGATTTGTTTTTCTTGTAACCGAATGTGCATCTGCTCTTTTTGTAATTCAAATTATCTTTCTTTCTCCTCTTTGTCATGCTGTAATTGTCTTTCATTCTCCTCTTTGGCATATTGTAATAGTTTTTCTATCTCCCTTTTCTGTCTCTCTCTTTCTCTCTCTCTCTCTTTCTCCTCTTTTTCATATTGTGATTTTCTTTCTTTCTTCTCTTTCTCCTATTGTAATTGTTTTTCTTTCTCCCTTTCCTGTCTCTCTCTTCTCTTTTTCTATTGTAATTGTCTTTCTTTCTCCTCTTTGTCATATTGTATTTTTTTTTCTTTCTCCCTTTCCTGAAATTCCAGATTCTTTAACTCTTATTCCATCTTGAATTTTAATTCTAATTTCTTTATTTTAATGTCAGAGTCTGATGCAGACGTACTGACCGAAATCAAAGCACTATTTTCCAAAACATTCTTTTCTACCAAATATTGGACCAAAATCGTTTTGATATCTTGTTTCGTTAAAGATTCCTTGGCTTTAGAAAGATTATATTTTCTTGCAAGTTGAATCAACTCATCCTTTTTGAAAAGATCTAATTGCTCCTGAGTAGGATTAGAAAGAAAAAATTCTACTTTAGATGTCATTTTAATACAAGCCTGTCAATCTCATTAAGGATTTTTTTTAAAAATTCAAAAACTAGAGGAATTCAAATTTAAAACAAAATTTTTATGAAAAAAAAATCTAGCCAAATTCCAATTGATCCCAATCCCGGTCGAGCCCCCAATATCTATGTTACGTGCTTAGGCTTGAATAAACAGTAACATAGAAAGAGTGAAAATAACAAGTTTTTAAAAACTTATAAACAATTCATTGAGCACAAATATTTTCCAGAAAAGAAAAGTAACCTTACGGTTTTAAGAATCAATTCCAAAATTAATCCAAAAATAATTCAAAATATAATCCACTATTGAAATTACATAAATCCTGGTAATAAAATGTCCTAATAATTCCCAGTTCGAAACTTAGTGAAGCATCCAAGATGGAAGACGATGTCACTTGATGAAGTCAGTTCTGGTCTTATGAAATTCAATGAGCACAATTGTTTTCCAGATAAATATCAAATTAAATCCTCTTGATCCAAACGAATTGAATAATTTCCAGTACAAAGTAATTTAAAATAACTCAATCAGACACAACTTAATATTCTAACAGCCCAACTTCTACTAAATATTTCGCTCCAAAACATAATTTATATACCTGTTTTTACATAAACAAGGAAGGGGTCACATGATCTTCTAGAATCTTTAGAATAAATTTACGTTCAAAAAATCTCGTGCAGACCGTATCACCCAGATGAGAATCAGTTATTTTTGCTCTCAAGAACTAAAAATAGAAATATGTTTACAACAAAGCTCCATAATGTCCTTGGAATCAACCAATCATTTTAAAAGCTTGTTTAAAACTCTGAAGCCAGGTCAGAAATGAGGTCAACATCTGGTGTTTATTTGTAGAGTTCAGGTCATCCCATTTTTAAAAAAAATATCTCCCAATGAATGAATCTTAATCTTAAAATGTCAAATTTGAATATGACAAACAAACAATTAAAACAAAAATAGATGAATTAAATAAATTATACGTAACAGTATGTATGTATGTATGTATGTATGTATGTATGTATGTATGTATGTATGTATGTATGTATGTATGTATGTATGTATGTATGTATGTTAAGCTGGCTATCCATTCAAGCTAACGCAACTTCATTATGAAGTATTAAAATAGTAGCCATATATTCAGACAATGTATCATTCAAATCATGAACACTTGCCTTTCATGGTAAATGGAAAGAATGTATATATAATATACCTTGGATGCAATTTCAGCTTTGTCAGATTAGTACTATAAGAACTCTACAGTTACAAGGCGTCAATACTCATATTAATGTGCAACACCTGATGGAAACGGGTACATTGGTTGTAGGAAGAAAAAGACAGTTAAACATATGCGAAGTTTGCTGCGGAGATCTTATTTGCAACGGTGATACGTGTGAGTCAGTGACAAGTAAGTAAATATCTAGAGACCGTCAAAAGGTAAATGTAAAGGAATGTTTAATGTCAGAATTATATATACATCTACAAATATGTTGTGTGTTGCGGTGAGGAAATTTGATTTAGGGGCTTCTGCTAGCATAGTCAATCTGTGAAATTATAGCTGCGAAGATATACTTTCACAACTTGAACCAGGCGTTTATTTAACATAAAATATGTTGTGGTTTTTGTTTTTGTCAGAACAAACTTCTTATTATCATTACTACCATTAATAGCATTCCTGTACTTGTAAGGATTAATAGTAAACGCAGTAGAATGTGAGCGCAGAAGTAGTAGCATCAGCAGAAGTAGTTGCAATATGATTGTAAATAATAAATTCAATAGTACTAGTGTTGTTTAAATGAAGAAGTATTAGAGAGTGTAATACAGGTGTAAATGGTATCGTGGCAATATTTTACTTATAACTTGGATTATTATTATTATTATTATTATTATTATTATTATTATTATTATTATTATTATTATTATTGAAAAAAATCTCGTCATTTGTGCTAATAATACTAATACTAATTATAATAATATTATTATTATTGTTATTATTACTATTGCAGGTAGACTCATCGTCTTTGCCAGAGCAAACAAACTTAACTACAGTACCTTAACTCCTATACATTGAGGAGTATGGGTGAAGGATGTGGGAGGGTATTATGTTTCTTTGTGAAGTTATCTCGTCAAACAAAGCAATACAAACATATGAGTCAAACAGTTCACTATGTTTTTTTAAATTTGAAGACAGTTAAATTACTTGAACATACAGTACTCACAATTGTGTTAATGCATTTTAAAAATATTCGTTAGTATATGTATTTAGTAATGAATGAATTACTGCAAATGCATAATGAAATGGAATCACTGTTACTCATATAAGGCAACGATATACTTAGATAGATCGATATACAATTAGATAGATAGATAGATAGATAGATAGATAGATAGATAGATAGACAGCGTATAATGATGTCTAGGACTGGGGCATCATGCCACAGACATATAGCATGATGTCCCACCCAATCACATTATACGGGCACCAGCTGAGCAGTCTTAACACTAACCTCTTGATGCTACACGCATAGCGAGGCATCATTTAGTAAATGATAAAGGATTTAGAGATTGTATCGGTGATGAATACATTAACGATATATTGGTCAACAGTTTGTGCTGATTTTACTAATTTATAGTAATTTCATAATGCACAGTTGAATGTCGAGGATAATACAGATCACGACGAATGTACCATGAGGCCTAGTATTAAAACCCGTTTCCATGAACATAATTTTGATCATCTGATAGCCATAACGATGTTTCTGTGCTTTGTAACCAGTCCTTTACTGGTCAAGTAGCATCAGTTGATATCATTTAATTAGTTTGTCACATGCGTGGGGAGATTAAAGTTGGAGGTCTAGCTAGACATGAAGATGATTTCTCATACATGTTCTAACTTACCATATCAAAAACTATAATAGTTCGGTATAAACATGTGATTGGGACATGAATGGTCTGATGACGAACACGACAAAGGCCGTCTTAACATTGGACCTAATGTACACGATTGCATGTATGACAACTACATCTGACCGTTTAAAGATATATTATTGGATAATTTAATTTTCCTGGTATCTTTCATCGTGTCTCATGTCAATGTTAAGTTGTTGTTGGTGGTCTGAAGTGATTTGAATGTCTTCCGCGCAACTTTCCATCACCCACTAAACCTACATACTTATTATGTTCTCTCTCTATATATCTATATCTCTGTATGCATGTTTATCTCTCTCTCTCTCTCTCTCTCTCTCTCTCTCTCTCTCTCTCTCTCTCTCTCTCTCAATGTAAAATAAGTAGTGCAAGGCTAAATACAGGATCATGCTTCGTTCGTAGAATGTTTGATCAGACGTGAGCAGCATTAAACGTATGATGATATAAATCGCTTAGTCACAATTCAATATCAAACACAAATGCCCCAGTAGTCGACATTTATATATCTCTCCAGCGATATCTGATGAGCTTTCATGAATCTGTTAGTCTTGAACTGACCACAAGCTGCGCTTTAAGTATGATAAAACCAACAATCCATATTAAGAAAACAAAAAGTCTTGTATACCCTAAATAAATAACAGTATTTATATGTATTAAGCCTCTAATTAAGTAAAGCATTTTTAAAAATGAAAGTTGAACGACCGAAGTGAATTCAAAATGAATTCATATAATGATTCAGTTTTGCATCAAACTATCGTATTTCTTAACTTGGACATGAGATACCACGTTTATCGATATAATGATGGGGTCCCATTTCTCATTTCTTTTATCTGTTTTGACGCTGATGATGAATGTGTGAACGATGTGACATTTTTCTCTCAGGTAATAAAACTACTAGTTCACTAGCATTATAACAAATAGGCATACGTTTATATACCCTTTAACCATCCCAATTTTTGGATATTCACATCTATACGAGACATAGATAATTACGTTTATTTGCAGCCCATGTTACACATTTAATCTCCAATGCTAGTATAAATCTGACAGGCAGTCACCAAAGAACCAAAGCCATTTCAAGCCTAACTCTAAATAAATTATACACCTCAAACCAAATTACATATTTAGCTTCTGTGTGAATTTATAAAAGCTAGGTTTATGCTAATTAGGTTCATGCCTTCTTGATTAAAAAGGAGAGAGGTCTCAAGATGCGAAACTATCAAGTGAGACCTCTATTAGAAAGAATGAAGTATGAGCAGAGAGCGTGTTGACAGAGAATTGAGATATATTCGTCAGCTCACTTCTGTAAAATGCTAACTTGGCAAATACATTTTATGACTTTCTTAAACCTTTGCCGCATTTGTAACATAGCTTCAATGATTATTGTATAGTGCAGAGGCATCATTGGCTTTTTACACCACATTAGATTATTGTTCGTCACCGATTATATATATATATATATATATATATATATATATATATATATATATATATATATTAATATTATTTGATTCTAGACATTAGTTCGGTTTTTATATTTGTATCTGTGCATCATTATCAGAATATACGCTCAATGTTTTCTTTGTAAATTGTCTCGAGTCTGTCGTTAGGTAGATAGTGAGAGTTAACCAACAAGTTATTTGAACTATGTCCTCTACCTTGCAGTGTATATCCACTGACATATTATAGCATATGACTACAACAACACAATTACATGTTTTATTAGGATGCGAACTACGCTTTGAATACAATCGGTCAAATTAACTAATTATGATCTCAAACTTCCATTTTAACTAAAATTCTCAAAGTAAACATAAAAATACATCTTTTTCGTTTGTTCATAAATATCGCTACCCATAAATCAGCCTGTGTGACACGAATCAAAACGATTTATCAATTAATCATAAAGTAATCATCATTCAATTAAACGAAGAAAATTATTTAGGAGGAGACACGTTAAAGTAATGGAATGTGCTCAGTTTTCATAGTTAGATTGAAGTCTCAAATTTTCTTGGGCTGGCAGATGAATGTGATAAGAGTAACAAACGACAACATACTGGAAAAAATGAAATGGAAAATATTTTTATATAAAAGTTCAAGTACATATGATGAAAATAGCGCCGTTTTCTCTATCGAAATCTACATTTGTGTTGCAGGTGTCCAAAGGATAAGCAATACCCTTTCTGTCATATATATAATATATTATCTGACTCCAATCCTTCATTTAGATTGATATGAACACTCGTCCAATATCGTCTGTTTTACATGTAACGTTCGCCTGGCGTCATCAAATGATTGCACTGTGTCATATTAATTAACAATATCAAATAACTTATTTAACAATGCAATCTCATGCATGCTGTTGTTATAAATATATTAGATCTCTCGTTTATACATGCACCATGTTCAATTGGTTGCGTATTGAGTATAAAACTAACTTTTGTCAGCTTGTTACGTAAAATTGAATTGATGTTGTTTTATAATTTTGTTCGCATACAAACTCTCGCGTTAAATACACAAAAGGTATTTCCTGATAAGTGGTATTGTTTTTCTTAATACGATAGACTCTGAGGGATAGGTATTTCTAATGACCTAACGTTATTATTCTAAAATAAATACTAACATACTGGATCTGAGTAATTTTTAATGCGGCCATTTAAATAAATTCATGGCAGTCACACTTGATATGTTCGTCTTTTGTTTGAATATCAATACAAACAGGTGGAGTTACTAACTTTTTGGAAAAGTCACAATCGGATGGCCAAATGACTATTTCGGACGAACCGACCGTCTCAGAATTATCATATTGAAATAAAAAATCTAAACAAAAGATATATGCTGAATTTATGTGCAAGCAAACCATTTATCGAATTTGTACAAATGTTACAAATGACTTCGAGTTATATATAACTACTGATTTTAGAGACAGTGTGTATAGGTCATTTTACAGCGAGATACAAAGAGAGACAGAGACAGAGCGAGTATGCATGTCCTTACATATAATGTATTGACCAACACAATTTCCTTCGCATACTAAATGCAACATTTCTCACTTGAGTCGCCCTTTTTTCCAGTATTAGAAATGTAATGAAAAACATCCAACTATAACACTAAAGTTTATTGTTATGTTTCGGTATTATACACACCAGACCAAGTTATCCAGGAAAAATTGTAACACTGACCGAGAACACCGAATAATGTCGATAAAAAAAAGTCAACCTTGATATAAATATTTATGCCTATATTTTTTCTGAAATATGTCTTACATTTTTGTTGATGCATTACGTCATCCGTTCAAATCTCAACATCTCATCGTGTTTCCGTGACTAAATAACAGTCCGCCCTTTCTAAAAAAATTTGGTTAGTTCACTGCCCAATGAGAACAGCTATTAGGTATTGAATAGTGAATGAATATATATATATATATATATATATATATATATATATATATATATATATATATATATATATATATATATATATAATGCTACGTGCTTAGGCTCGACTAAACATTAACACAGAATGAGTGAAAATAACAAGCTTGTAAAAACTTAATAAACACTTTAAGCACAAATATTTTCTAGAAAAGAAAAATAAACTTACGGTTTTAAGAATCAATTCCAAAATTAATCCAAAAATAATTCAAAATATTATCCACTAGAGAAACTGCAAAGGTCCTGGTAATAAAATGTCCAAATAATTCCAAGTTCGAATCCCAGCGAATTATCCGCGATGTCACGTGATAAATTCAATTCTCGGAAATAAAATTTTATGAGCACAATTCTTTTCGAGATAAATAACAAAATAAATCCTTTTCACCCAAACGAATTGAAATAATTTCCAATACAAGGTAATTTAAAATAACTCGAAACGACACAACTTAATATTCTAACAGCCCAAGTTCTACTAAATAGTTCGCTCCTAAACATAATGTATATACCTGTTTTTACGTAAACAAGAAAGGGGTCACGTGATCTGCTAGAATCATTTAGAACAAATTTACGTTAAAAATCACGTACACACCATACGACCCAACTAAAAATAGAAAGATGTCTATAACAAAGCTCCATAATGTCCTTGGAATCAACCAATCATTTTTAAAGCTTGCTTACAACTCTGAATCCATGTCAGAAATGAGATCTACACCTGGTGTTTATTCTTAGAGTACATGTCATCCCATTTTCTAAAAAAAATATCTCCCAATGAATGAATCTTAAACTAAACTGTCAAATTGGAATCTGACAAACAAACAATACAGATAAATGATTTAAATCAAATATACGTAACAATATATATATATATATATATATATATATATATATATATATATATATATATATATATATATATGTTGTAATAAAAATGAATACTCAACACTTATCAACAAACACAACAATGGTCTTTTGTTTGCAATTAGTTTTGCACGATAATGTTGGGTTTTATAGGATTTAACCTACACCATCATGATGAAATTAAAGCGACGCCTTGCTCAGATAGATTTGTTCGGATTTTGTGTTTATGGTAATATCTTTCGCTAGCATGAATCTCAAATTGAGCCAGCATCACAGAATGATGTAAATAAACAAAATGAATGATGGCTATTGTCAATAATGGTGTGAGAAAACTCAATGAAATTTACGATTAGCGAAGGTATATAAGTTATGGACCAGCAAAACGTGACGCTTAACAATCTCGGCCTACGTATGTGAACATTATCACATGGACCCTTATCACTTAATTTATTATTAGCATGCTACAAGGAAGAGTAAGTCAGTTTTGCGTGAGACTGGTGGACTAAAGTCATGCACGTTTAAGTACTTTAACAATTTATTTCAATAAGGCCTTTTATGACTTACGTTTCTTAATATGTCAAGGGAACACAACGATACAAATGATAACTTAGCTCTAAATTTCCATTCAATATCACAACTTTGGAATACCAGGAAAAAATGAGCATAATAACTCATAATTTCAATCATAATCTACAGATTGCGCTACAAATTGAAACTTTTAGGCTTCCTCCTAAATATTGCTTATCTGGAGGCAACCAGTTTGTATGATTGGCGTAATGGAACAAAAGTATATTAAATCTTGAATTATTGAGACAAATATTTTTTTTCTCGAAATTGCTTCGTATTTTTTTGTTGCTTCTTATGTGATACTAATGGACTACTTTTTATGTGATACTAATGGACAACTTGTTATGTGATACTAATGGACTACTTTTTATGTGATACTAATGGACTACTTGTTATGTGATATTAATGGACTACTTTTTATGTGATACTATTGGACTACTTGTTATGTGATACTAATGGACTACTTTTAATGTGATACTAATGGACTACTTGTTATGTGATACTAATGGACTACTTTTCTACTTTCTAATTGATCTTTAAAAATCATAATAATCAGTAAAGAAACGTGGAATACGTTTTCAAATAAAAATGGTATTAATTTTTGCTTACTAGTTCCAACTTTGGCATGCAGATATAACTTTCTTAATATCAACAATATGAGAAAAAAACATTCAGTTGAATTCGGATCACTAACAGTTGAGTCAGAGATGAGATAGAAACTACTTTTAAAATGCTTTAGGCCAGATTTATATTTTTGGTTGATTGTTTTAGTTAGCATCTATAATGTTTAAGTTGGTCACTATCGGTCAGACACTAATTATGTGAAGATGGCCGTATGGACACTGATCATTGATTTTAAGATAAACACTCTACATAGATGACACAATCTCTTTAATTTCAGAATCTGAAAGATTCAACAGCATGCATACTCATATAGACAATTTAACATTTAGTTTCAATATTACATTTTCAACATAGAGTCTGTACATTTTGGAGAGACGAAACCTAAACGTATAAAGCTAAACTCATATCTTCCGTTAAACAATACAACATTAGATGAGACAAAAATTAGCACTTTCGAACATTAAGGTCAAAGTCAAAATTTAAAATTTAAAATAAAAACTCTAAATAATAAGATAGACATGAGCATTCCAGAAAATTTAATTATATAGGCTTTTTCTCCATTAACCTCTAACGTTTGGGGAAACTGTGGATCGTGTGGATTATCAATGTAACAGTAGATACCTTATGAGCTCGAATCTTCAAACATATCACAAGACATTGAATGTCATTCGAACATCATTATTTTGATCTCGAAATTATACTCATTAGTGTTATTATTCATATGATATTAATAGGTTTACGTATTTACATTTCCTCCTTGTTCTTCCAAAACGAAACCTATTTTGAGTTTGTAATGTAACATATGAGATACTTTTCTTTCGTGTTCGTTTACTTGGCTAATTCCGTTCCTTGTTTTAATATTTCCCTCGATAACTATTATTATTGTCAGGCAATGATGTCCACGCCATGAATTAAATCAATTGTTATTTAGTCGTTCATACATATATTTTGTAATACCAATGAATGATATACATTTATTCACTAGAAAAAAATGTTTTTTTGTTTCCAAATCGTTTCCCTTGATAATGGTGCCAATATTTCTTTGTTTTGAATGACCATGCTTAATAGTATGAATTTGATTTAATATTTGTCAGTGAAATATATACAAGTTTACAAATAATGCAGGCATTATCATCATGTGCATGAGTATTGGATCTATGAAGATCGTGCTACACCGCAAACTATAAGATATGAACGCCACAGTAAAACTCTTGTATAAAACAAGCGAGGCCCTTCCATAATCAAACGAGATCTTTTTCAAGGGTACAATGGCACGATTAGTTGTCATATTTAAAATATCCTGGTCTTATTTAGAATAACTTGTACATTTTTTTATCATTAACAATAGCTCATTGCAATTCCTGATAAGATCAATCTCTTTAACAAACCTTCTATAATACACTGCCTGTTGCGAATAATCCCAAAACAGTAGAGTAGCGTTTTTCATTCATAGAATCGACATATGTGAAACTGGTGGTACAATATTGAAACAATTTGAATAATTTTATTCTATTCTTCTAATAGAATAAAATGAAGATTTATATCCTTCCTTTCAGGTATATAATAAAACTAATATTGTCTGAAAGCTAACAGATGTTGATATATAAAGTAAAAGGATGCTCGGTCAAATAGTCAAATTATCTCAGACTGTGTGTCGTAGGTATTGATTTAATATATTTTCCTAAATTTGCAATCATTAGAAACAATGCGATTAGTATGATATTAATTACACCATGAACAGGAGATTACCGAGGTGTCCTGCTTAGCGATATTTATTCGTTTTTGCATGATTAATAAATGCTTCATCTAAAGGAAGGTGTCTACAGTGTGTGCACGTGTCACATATGATTTAAAAAACTCTTACTTATTTGGCTTAATATCACACATGATTTCACACTACACAAATTTATTTTATAGAATGAATATAGTGGTGACATATGTTGGGCTGCTGTACTTTATAAAAGAGTTTCACGAAAGTTCTAATTTTGATTAATGTTATATTTAGTATTTTAACGATGTACTGATTTTTAAACACAAAGGATGTTTGGAACTAGGTGTTAAGTCTTGATGTCGTCTCCATTCAGTAAACTTTTACACTTATCAGTCACGCGCTACCTATGTAGAGATAACCCTATGGACATGTATAGTTGACGATACAAAATTAGAATGGTAGATAAAGGAGAAAATAACGTTGTCATGAAACCCATATAGATCTAAGAATCGGCACAATCAGCTAAGTATCTTAATAACACAATCAGGTCAGTATCTTAATAACACAGTCAGGTGAGTATCTTATAACAAAGTCAGGTCAGTATACTAATAACACAGCCATGTCAGTATCTTAATAACACAGTCAGGTCAGTATCGTAATAACACATTCAGGTCAGTATCTTAATAACACAGTCAGGTCAGTATCTTAATAACACAGTCAGGTGAGTATCTGAATAGCACAGTCAGGTCAGTATGTTAATAACACTGTCAGATCAGTATCTTAATAAGACAGTCAGGTCAGTATCTTAATAAGACAGTCAGGTTAGTATCTTTGTAACATAGTCAGGTCAGTATCCTAATAACTCAGTCAGGTGAGTATCGTAATAATACAGTCAGGTGAGTATTTTAATAACACAGTCAGGTCAGTATCTTATAACAAAGTCAGGTCAGTATACTAATAACACAGTCAGGTCAGTATCTTAATAACACAGTCAGGTCAGTATCGTAATAACACATTCAGGTCAGTATCTTAATAACACAGTCAGGTCAGTAACTTAATAACACACTCAGGTCAGTATCCGAATAACACAGTCAGGTCAGTATCTTAATAACACAGTCAGGTCAGTATCTTAATAACACAGTCAGGTGAGTATCTGAATAGCACAGTCAGGTCAGTATGTTAATAACACAGTCAAATCAGTTTCTTAATTACACAGTCAGGTGAGTACCTTAATAACACTGTCTAGTCAGTATCTTAATAACACAGTCAGGTCAGTATCTTATAACACAGTCAGGTCAGTATCTTAATAACACTGTCAGATCAGTATCTTAATAAGACGGTCAGGTCAGTATCCTCATAAGACAGTCAGGTTAGTATCTTTGTAACATAGTCAGGTCAGTATCCTAATAACTCAGTCAGATGAGTATGGTAATAACACAGTCAGGTGAGTATTTTAATAACACAGTCAGGTCAGTATCGTAATAACACATTCAGGTCAGTATCTTAATAACACAGTCAGGTCAGTAACTTAATAACACACTCAGGTCAGTATCCGAATAACACAGTCAGGTCAGTATCTTAATAACACAGTCAGGTCAGTATCTTAATAACACAGTCAGGTGAATATCTGAATAGCACAGTCAGGTCAGTATGTTCATAACACAGTCAAATCAGTTTCTTAATTACACAGTCAGGTGAGTACCTTAATAACACTGTCTAGTCAGTATCTTAATAACACAGTCAGGTCAGTATCTTATAACACAGTCAGGTCAGTATCTTAATAACACTGTCAGATCAGTATCTTAATAAGACGGTCAGGTCAGTATCTTAATAAGACAGTCAGGTTAGTATCTTTGTAACATAGTCAGGTCAGTATCCTAATAACTCAGTCAGGTGAGTATGGTAATAACACAGTCAGGTGAGTATTTTAATAACACAGTCAGGTCATTATCGTAATAATACATTCATGTCAGTATCTTAATAACACAGTCAGGTCAGTAACTTAATAACACACTCAGGTCAGTATCCGAATAACACAGTCAGGTCAGTATCTTAATAACACAGTCAGGTCAGTATCTTAATAACACAGTCAGGTGAATATCTGAATAGCACAGTCAGGTCAGTATGTTAATAACACAGTCAAATCAGTTTCTTAATTACACAGTCAGGTGAGTACCTTAATATCACTGTCTAGTCAGTATCTTAATAACACAGTCAGGTCAGTATCTTATAACACAGTCAGGTTAGTATCTTAATAACACTGTCAGATCAGTATCTTAATAAGACGGTCAGGTGAGTATCGTAATAACACAGTCAGGTGAGTATTTTAATAACACTGTCAGGTCAGTATCTTAATAGCACAGCCAGGTCAGTACCTTATAACACAGTCAGGTCAGTATCTTAATAACTCATTCAGGTAAGTATTTCAATAACACATTCAGAACAGTATCTTAATAGGATAGTCAGGTCAGTATCTTAATAATACAGTCAGGTCAGTATGTTAATAACACAATCAGGTCAGAATATAATAACACAGTCAGGTCAGTATCTTAATAACACAGTCAGGTCAGTATCTTAATAACACTGTCAGGTCAGTATCTTAATAGCACAGCCAGGTCAGTACCTTATAACACAGTCAGGTCAGTATCTTAATAACACAGTCAGGTAAGTATCTTAATAGCACAGTCTGGTCAATATCCTAATAACACAGCCAGGTCAGTATCTTAATAACACAGTCAGGTCAGTATCGTAATAACACATTCAGGTCAGTATCTTAATAACATAGTCAGGTCAGTGTCCGAATAACACAGTCAGGTCAGTATCTTAATAACACAGTCAGGTCAGTATCTTAATAACACAGTCAGGTGAGTATCTGAATAGCGGGTTATGTGAGAAAGCTTGCCAGTAGCTTCTCGTGGGTCGGTGGTTCTTTCCGGGGGTTGTCCGGGTTCTTCCTCCACCATTGATACTGGCCGCCATGTATAGCCTATATTGTGCTGAAAAATGGCGTTAAACCATAAAAAACAAAAAACAAAAACATCTGAATAGCACATTCAGGTCAGTATGTTAATAACACAATCAAATCAGTTTCTTAATTACACAGTCAGGTGAGTACCTTAATAACACTGTCTAGTCAGTATGTTAATAACACAGTCAGGTCAGTATCTTAATAACACAGTCAGGTCAGTATCTTATAACACAGTCAGGTCAGTATCTTAATAACATAGTCAGGTCAGTATCCTAATAACACAGTCAGGTCAGTATCCTAATAACACAGTCAGGTCAGTAACTTAATAACACAGTCAGGTTAGTATCTTAATAATTCATTTCTACATGACCTTTGTGGCAAGAAGTATGTTATGATTGCTGGTAAACTAAATACACATATAACAACAATTTCATATTTTCCATAAACCTATGCGCATTTCAAAGACCTCAAGGCACAAACAATCCAAAGGACTAGTAATGACGATGTTTTTTTTGTCATATATAAGTAAGCATACTAACTAGAAATACCTAAATAAGTCGGGACAATAATCAGCTTTTAAAGTCTTGATTCTCTTGGTATTGCAAGGTAAAGGATGAACGTTTATGGTAATGGTGTCTGCGATTAAAACATGTTGTCATGGAAACTCTGTAAATAATGAGCGTCATTTCCATATTCTGATATGTTTGTTCAACATTTATACATATTAATGTTGTTTATTACATAACGTGAATATTCCTTGCGAAATGGCTATATCCTAACTGTTCTTCGAAACCCATAAATAATTTGAAACAAATCATGGAAAAAAACGTTTTCAATAAAATCGCATCAATGCGCATTTTGAAGACCAATAATGACGATTTTTATTGCCATGTAAAAAGATAAAGGTTGAAAGTTTGATATATCATATATATAAACATATATATATATATATATATATATATATATATATATATATATATATATATATATATATATATATATTTATAATATTTATATATATATATAAAAGATTTTTCTTAGTACACTGCCCACACAGTTAGGTTAGTATCTTAATAACACAGTCAAGTCAGTATCCTAATAACACAGGTTAGTATCTTAATAATTCATTTCTACATGACCCACACTTAGAGGTACCCTACCGCAGTATAGTGGTGATTTATTCATAAAAGCAGCAAAATACATTAAATATACATTATCTTTAAGACCGATAATACGATATTTCTAAGTTTGTTGAAAGCACCAGACAATTTGAATTACAAAAATGCAGAAGCAGTCTGTGTCCTGCAAAATTTTTGATAGTATGATCATTAAGAAAGAAAACTCTCCTGCAGTTAAAATGCGTAAGCTTTTTGTCTTGGGTCAGATATATCTTATCGCGTGTCTCAGGGGGCTTATCTTCGTGGCCTTCGGAGAAGTGCGTGCCTAATATGTTCCAATTCATCTATATGTACCTGTCAATTCTTAGCTTTATGAGAAAATAAAGGGCATTTCAAGACAATTTGGGATATTATGAAAATATAAGAATACCTTTTGCTTAAATACTAGATTAAGTGTATACTTCTTGGATACGAGTTTATTATATAATCACTTATGGATTGGCACTTTGAAAAAGATATACATGTCCATTTATATAGTAAACTAACTTGACCACTTTTATTGCATTAATGTATCTCTGTTTCAATACCTGCATAGAGAAATTTTGTGACATATATATATATATATATATATATATATATATATATATATATATATATATATATATATATATATATATATATATGAAACCATTTTAGCGATACATTATAATGGCTAGGTTGATAATCTTACAAACAGTTTAATTTTATTTCAAGACCTTTTCATTTTTTGTTCCTTTAAGCAAACTGATGTCATTTCCCTTGCTGTTTTGTTGTAAGTATTAGACGATGGAAATTTGACCAAAATAGAATAATGCACTAGAATGCAAGCAACACAAAGAAATAAATTGTTAAACTAATGAATCTTACAATATAATCATGCATGCACGCACAAACATACATACATACACACACTCATGCATGCATGCATGTAAATGAGTTTAACGATTAAAGAACAAAGATAATCATTTAACAAAGACTTTAGATCATATCTTAAGGCGTTTGCAAACAACGCTCAAATGACGCTTTCAAAAAATTAAAACCAGAAGAACAAAGCATCATCAAACCGCGTAATCTTTTAAATGATGACGCCCAGATGCTAAGTTGCCGACAGTCTCAACGTATTGAAGGAACACTATGCTAGCAACATTGAATATTGTACGCCCTTTTCTCTAAACCCTGTATAGTTTATAATCAGCTTTCCCTTTGTACCATGTTTAATATCGGTATAAGTAAGTGCAAGGTATAGGTTCGTTTGATGAGTCGCAGCTGCCTCACATTGAGGAATGGGATAACAATGTTTGGGATGTTATTGACGTATAGACAATGAACATTATCAAGAACTCTATCGCTCTAATGATTTGGAAGCCTATTGAGTAAAATGAATCACACATTCACACCCGTTAGTTCCACTGAACTAATCTGTCTTGATTGCTAACAATTTAAGGGAGAGGAGCGTGAATTGCTCAATTGCGTTTTCAATATCCGTTTTGTTTCATAGCGGAATTTCAAAGGTGAGTAATCAAGGAGCAAGTTCAACAACCCCAAGTGACCAGACTATGGCAACTTTAAACGTTCTGCATGGATTGTATACTTGTATTGCATCAACTTCTAAAGTTAGGCAATAAAATTAAGCCTTCTTTATTGATAACTATGCTGGTTAAACCCTGAAGATATTGAAACCAGTTTTAGTAGCACTCCCTCTGACGCTATTGTAGTCCACATGGAATATCTGGAAAAGCTGCTATACGCCCAAAGAGATAACCATAAAAAGGTGTGATCCACAAGCATTAAATAGTAATTAAATGGTGAGATCGTTATACAGGATGCGCAATACTTAGACACGATATGATAAAGATGGAATGACAATTTATTCAATATAATTTAAAATAATATTTAAAGGTTCATTTTGTTTATAAAGATAAGCTGCTATACACAGTGGCCGATAATTTGTTGCCTGAGTGGCACATAAAAGACTTCTACTAGGACATAATCTGGGATGATCATTTCGACGATACGAGAGACTTTCCGAATGCATATTCTTTTCGAAACTATGTCAGCATGAAACGTTAAGGAAGACTGTCTCCAAAGCACAAAACTGAGTTCATGGGCGTTCGTCCCAAGATGGTTTCCATCCTGTAGTCAAATGCCGCAGAGTTTCAACGAGCTAAGGAAACGTCAAGGAGGATTACAGAAAACGCTTTCCTGCAGCAATTACATAGAGAAAAGAATTCCGGTATCAAAACACTACCTTATATAGCATGATCCATCAATTTGACCCAACGACCATTGCACTGCAGGTTAGTACCATTCGCAGTTAGATGGGTATATTATGGTATAACCATCAGCTATCTCTGGAAGTAATCATAGCAAGATGGCTGATTATACACCACAAGGAGTACTTATTAAGGTAGGATATAACAGGCTAGCCAAGGAGTTATCATCAGTCCTGTACAGCATACATATCCAACCACCACAACTGGTCGGTGGTGCGGAAAGCCAATTTGTCACGTACGCCAGGCGAATAGAAATGGCGTACCAGACCAACAAGAAGAGGCTTTACTCAGAGAGCACGTATATTGCATACCCGCATATCCTGCGTTAGTATGCTAGGCCACGTACCGTATCATAGAGACACCACGGCTGGAAGCCGAACAATACTCCACGCTGATTCTCGGTTGGTGGAGAACGATAGCTCACGCCACTGTATCAGTCATTCTTTTAGATTTATTAATGGTTCATTCTGTTGACATCCAGATTTATATGTGAGCCGTCCAGCCGTGTAGTTCTCAGCAATAATACATTGGACCGGAATACCTATCTATGGGACGATGTGTCAAAACTCTGACACAAGGCCCCATTCTCAAGCATTTCAAAGGAAGTATATATCCAGGGGAAGGTAATGGTAAAAGCATTGGTGACCATCATTTTATCCGCCTCCATCCACTTCCAATAAATCCAACGTTTTTAATAGTGGAATGCATTAAGTGTTTCTATCATTCCTGTCTAACTCGCTTTTAACCTGACCGACAGGAATATACAAAGAGTAGCTTACCGATGACAGGTTCATGAAGGGCTTTTTATACAGTGCATTAGGTCTAGATTTGCCGTGTGCAGGTCGTATATATTCATGCTGCCTGAGTACATACAAATGTAACCTGTATGGTGATTCGTGCATTGCGGGCACGCAAAATGGTATGCGCGCTGTTTTCGCTTGCAACACCAGTCAGTTGTAGCCAGAAGTACAAGCCTTGTCACCAAGAGTGCTGACAATATATGATTATTTTGTAGTGATCATTAAGTTTAGACAATATCTTAATAAACAGTGACGTAATTGGTGTCACACGCCCAACTGTGTTCATTGACTACTAATAGGTTCGTCGTTAAGTTCCATGGCCAGATATTACTGAACCTACTAAATATTGAATGATATAAAGTTTATTCTAGCATCGATTCAACTCCGAGGCCAAACGACCTAAATTTAAGCATGGACTTCACTATTGTTTATGATGTGATGTTTAATTGAGCAATCGGGACTGATTTCGCAGGATTATATAATTGTTTCATCGAACTGTTTAGCCCGATCACCGAAGGACACTGTAAAAGAATACCAACTCCACCCCGCAGAAAAATACGTAAAGTTTTTCCTAGCATCGATGACATTCCGAGGCCAAACAGCATAAATTTAAACATGGACATTACTATTGTTTATGATTTGATGTTCACTAGAGCAATCAGTACTGATGTCGCAGGATTATATAATTGGAACTCGAATGTGGAAGACAATCTTGACGTAACTGGTGGTTCATCTTCCATCTCGTGAACCACTTAGAACAATATTACGCAACCTTCCCTCAGCTTCCTGCAACTCACCATGTCAAAGTACAGGTCGTTACTCGTTAATTGGATATATTTGTGTGCCGTCTATGAATCACTCAAACCAGGCGAAAAGGAAGCAATCGATGTCCATTGTAGTGGAAAATGGTGTCGATACAACACCTAGTCACCAAGAAGCAAACCCGCATTGTGAGAAGAAGATCGCACTGAAATAGTCTATAGCTCGAGTGTCTGTGCATAGCCCTTTTACAACCTCACTACCAACAACGTGCTCTTGGTCTCCTCCAACACTGAAATGACCTGGCACATACGACATTACTGAAGTTCATAAAGAGTTACAGTGGCAGTTTACGAAACAATGTGATCGTTCGTGCTTACGATCTGACACTTTCCGTAATAATAGCCTAGAAGTCGCGTGCAATACAATATGCGAACACAAATTGGGTTATGACTGACGGTTGCCATCATGTACACCAGTTGTCGTACAATTGCGAAAACCAGCTTACGATATCTCAGTAAGACATAGGTTCATATTTGGACCCTAACATCAGAAGTTGAGTAGCACACAACACATGCTCCACACGCTCTCTACTGACGCGAGCATGGCTTTCTCAACGCCCTTGCACCACCGTTACACAGCCCTTGCATGTTTACATGCCATGTTGACGTTTTGAATTAGCGCCTGGCGCCGGAAAGATCCAGGGACATGGGTTGCACCCAGGCCAAGTGTCTATATTTAATATTTCCGTCGCAGGCCTAACGCCTTCTTTAATATTTGGTCCATCATATCAACTATAGTCTCTTTTTCGTCACTTGTATACTGCCAAAGTGGCGGTGGTCGCAGTTGATTATGCCTTGAATAGGATCATGAATCAGAATAGTTGTTGCCGCTGGTAACGCGGCGGCTAATATGGCTGATACACAGTTTATGAGAGGCACCGATACCCGCAAGTAGAGAGGTAGGCGTAGTAAACCTCGACATCTAGCAGAATGACATGAATATTTGATAGGCATTTTGTGCATTGCTTGATCGCATTCTCCGCATTGATTCACATGCCTTTGATTAGCCGGCAGACATCGTTGAATACATCCTCATGCAAATGAGAAACATTGCCATTCTACTGACCCTCTCATACCGTTTACATTAAGAGAAAAAGTGATGTATTTAAACACAGCGAACTTCGAGCAAGTGGCCGATTGTGACCCAACGTCCGCAGTGCTATGATTGCATGAATGGCAATGACAACTTGACTGGTTGGAATTTTCCAGTTTTGGCAGAAAGCGGCGATGAAGCCATACGCACTGTCAAGCAAATAATGGAAGGGACGCAAAAGTCGACGATAACATGTTTAGCCCTCTGGACATGGCCCTAAATATGTCTGAGGTTCAAAAAACGAGAAGTATGCGGATGATCGTGTCAAGCGCGTACATTTTATGCAATGATCCATGAAATGGGCATATATTCAGTAAAACCAATGTACGCTATTCTGAGCATAGCCTCATTACATTCATCACTTTAACGGACCCAGTGTGTATATATGGTAATGAGTCATGCCATATCTTCAGACTGCTCGTCGGGCATCCAGTATTACAATATATTTGACTGGATATCGTCAACGGTTAGCCAGAACAAACATATTAGCCAGTTGGTGTACAAAATTTGAACTTCTTTACATGATGACGTTCAGACACCAGCGATGTCAGAATTGTTTTAGGTCTTATTCACAAGTTCTGTATGGATCGTATTTATAGATTGATTGATTGACTGATTGTGTTTACCGGCGCACCAGCGAATTTAGATTATTTAGTGCCATGCAATATCTTATATGTATCATCATTTAAAATAGGTAAAAGTTTTAATATCGACGAGAGATATAAAAATTCAATATATATATATATACTTAAAAAAGATGGTAACGGTAAAATATAAATTTTCCAATCAACAGGAGATGTAAATGGTGTATGTTAGTGAATGCAGATGCAAAACAGTTTAAAAAGGGACGGTAATTACATTACATAAAATTACTCTAGGTAATGGCGTAATAATTATAGTTTAGAATAAAGGTTTACTTCTTTCAGGAATTCCAAAACACAAGTTATGTTTACCGTATGATAACTTTCCTTCACATAATGCTCGTTGTAATACTTATCACGCACAGGCAGCAGGTCAAAACACTCAGTCATATGCTTAACAGTGAATGGTTCATTGCAAGTAATGCCCTTTGTCTGATCTTTACCTTTTAGTATTTGGGAGTGGGTTATATACGTATGACCAATTCGAATTCTTGTAAGGACTACCTCCATCATACGGATGGTTCTGTAGAACGTAATCAGTTCTTTTGGTTTGGCCTGATAGCGTAAAGTTTCTTATTCACTTGTTACATCTTGCTTAAAGACACTTTGATACTAGGTTTAAAATTAGTATATGGTAGTCTTAAATCAGTTGGTTCTTGAGATAGGGCCATTTAAGCAGAACGATCTGCTCTTTCATGACCTTTAATACAATATGGCTAGGTAACGAACATCATACTATATTGTGGGAGGTACTCAGCTCAGTATTTATGACGAGGAGATTGATTAATATTGGGTTCTCCATATGTTGTATTGTGTATTGACTTATAGTGATGCATATAATAATGATATTTCCAATACGTTTGTTTCCGACATGTTTCCGAGCATGGTCTATTGATCTCATTTTCGGCTGCGAAGATTGATCTAACATTTGGCAGACGAACCTTTGTTGTGTGTTTGCTACTAACGGGGTCGCATCAACCTGTTCCTCATCCTTTGATGCGTCAGTATAAATTGTAGTGTTGCCTATAAATTCAGTGCTTACTTCATGATTTTGTTACTGTCAAAGTAGGATGATATTCTGACGCCAAATGAAGTTATGGTATTTGGTCTTTTGTCGTTCAAGGATTCATATATGTGGGTTGAAAAACAACCGAAAATGCAGATTTTAGATAATTGGATCTTACTTGAGAGAATACATTTCTATATAAAAGCATTTCTATACACTATATCTATATTGCTATACCCTATATCTATATTTCTATACCCTATATCTCGTGTAAGTTTCTACACCCTATATCTTGTATAAGTTTCTATAACCTATATCCCGTGTAAGTTTCTACACCCTATATCTCGTATAAGTTTCTATACCCTATATCTCGTGAAAGTTTTCGTCATCCTTTATTAAGTGTTGTATAACCATTCTGGACTATAAAAATTGTGGAAATAATGATTAAGATTCTCATGTCCGATACAGAGAATTCATCGTGATTCGTAAAACATTTATAGAGGAGTTCAACTCTCAAGAGAATAATTACCATTGGCAACATAGTTTGTATGTTAAAAAAATCGATCTACAACCGAACTTGTTATATGCACTAATTTGGAATGTATATGTGGTCCTTCAAGCAGACTAATACATTCTGGTTATGTGGGTTTTGAGATACCTATTCTCATTCTAAGTTCAAACATATATAAAACGTATAAACAATTATTGCGGTTCTTGGTTGTTTTAATGTAAATGTCCCTCTGTGATTTATACTCATTTTCTTGAATCTTTGTTCTGCGTCAATGCGACACTTACTAGATTACTAGATCATCTGATCGCACAATAACTTTAGCCGATTAAAAATGGTTATATATTCACATCAGACCTATAATTTCTTCTTTAAACATACTGTACAAATGGTACCGTATATATATATATATATATATATATATATATATATATATATATATATATATATATATATATATATATATATATATATATATAATCAATCTTTAATCTTGACTTAATATTGTGGGATATGTTGTCGGTGTTTTCAAAACTGTTTCCGTTTCTACACTATATTTTGCGCAAAAATTATGACTACATATTTACACAGTCGTAACCGTATAACAAACAGATTCCACAAATCGTTGGAAAAAAATCATTGCCTCGTTCATATTAAATATTATATCACAAATATGAACATTTTCAAATTCAATAAAAGTTTGCCTTATTTTAATTTAGAGTTGTTAAAACACTTTAGTAAGCATTATAACAAGTACATATTAGAAATTACCATATTTGGATCGAGAGCATATAGTTATATTCTTTGTCATTTTTAGACGCTATTTCTTTAGAGATTTGATTACGTTTGGACCTAACACTCTAAATTAAATTATTCTAATATTTGAATTATGTTCGCGACTCCAGTCATTTTTGACCGGTAAAGTACATAAACACTTATAAAATACAAGGCAATCCGGTTTGTTTGAAATATGAATTGGAGGTGTCAAATATAAATGGATGAGACATTTCTCCCCACTGTTCATCAAATTAAAGTAAATTCACTTTGCCGAAACTTTTTACAAATATTCAAATTAATGTATCGAAATATAGTCAATATAAGGTATCCTAATTATTATCTATATTTTGTTGTAACCGATACATGTGTAGCTTCAAATTGCAACAAAATGTAATTATTTGTCTGTGTCTATCCATACCTACCTACCTACCTACCTACAGTACATACATACATAAATACACATGCACGTACACACGTACATACATACATACATACATACATACATACATACATACATACATACATACATACATACATACATACATACATACATACATATTCTTCCATAGGTTTAGTAATTGATTATTTTGTGCTATATATACCCATTTACATTAACGTTTGTGTGTGCTTGTATGAATTCATGTATTTTTATGGATATTTACCTATATGAATTTATGCACGTAAAGATATATGTTACGACTTTATGTGTGTATACTCTTCTTTATGTTTCTTCTTCCTTTTTAAGGCATTTTTCTTGAGAGTGTTCTTGCATTAGTTGATGTTCGAGGTAAGTATACAAATGGATAATTGTTCATTTGCGGGAGTATTAAATGAGAAGATTCATAAAGGGATATCTGTATGAAATGTTGTAGGTTTTAATTACATTCTCCCTGAAATATTTAGCTTTAAGCGCAACATTAGGAATGATAAAGACACAAGGAAACGTAATGCATATTAATAAAATATGCTTCACCTGTGTCTAACAGACACAACCTTTTTATCTTGTTGCAATTACATAAAATGTCTAATCTAAGACGCAGTAATCATTATAATGCAGATGCCAATCATTTTGTGTACTGATAAAGCTATTGTTCTAAAGATGAACTAATTGCAGTTACAAGCCAGATACTAACTGATATATGCGAATGATAACTTAGAAATATTACATCCTTGCGTGAGAAGTGACTGCAAACAAAAGTGGAATTTTATGTTTTAAAACTATTTTCCAACATCCTTGCGTTTTTATTATCTTATGGTTCTCCACATTTATGGTAGATAGAAGGATTGGAACCATATCAGGACAAACATTCAGAACGTACACATGTTACATGTACTTTTTCAGAATTAATATTTTTAGTCAATAAGAAAGAAACAAAGTAGAAATCAGTATTCGACATGTACACAAAAATACAAAATTCTAATCCAAACCCTCTTAAGCAATGCTTAAAGTTGGGGCCGTTATATCTATCTATCTATCTATCTATCTATCTATCTATCTATCTATCTATCTATCTATCTATCTATCTATCTATCTATCTATCTATCTATCTATCTATCTATCTATCTATCTATCAATCTATCTATCTATCTATCTATCTATCTATCTATCTATCTATCTATCTATCTATCTATCTATCTATCTATCTATATATATATATATATATATATATATATATATATATATATATATATATATATATATATATATATAACACGATATATCAAAAATATAAAGCTAGTTATCTAAAGATGGGAACATATATATACCTTGAAGTCACGATTTCTCAAATGAATATATAGTTATCTAAAGAAGATAACATTGATACGAGACAGGAAAAGAAAACAATATTAACCTTGCAATTAGTTAACTCAGAGGTCGAGAACAAAATATGGAGATTAATAGAGTGACAAAATGGACATATATGTTTGTTTTGTTTTTAACGTAAAATAGTATTGACAAAGAAAAATAACGTAACACTTTACATTTATTTTATATGTCCATAATTAGAAAACACGAAAAAGCTATATAATCTTAAAAAACTAAACAGTAGTATCCTTTGCTAATGAATATATGAAAGCAACTTAAATTGTTCTCCATTGAATTAACTTGTTGTAATAACCGATTTAATTTTATCTAATTACCTTAGATATAAGTTACCTACATAAGTATTACATAGTCACATTACAGTATTTGTATACGTGTTTAAAATATATTTCCTGGTTGGTAAACAATGCTACTTGTAGCTAAATACTTAAAACAAGTTAGCTAATTCATTTAATATTTAGTTTTATTCTCAAGTCATAGGTCATGATAATGCCAACAACCGAGATAAAAAAATCGTTGGAAAAAAATAATCCAATGTTCCACGATTATTTAAATTGTTTCTGAAAACTATAGCGGTTCGAAGTGCATAAGAACTTAAAATGTCAAAATGCCAATTATCATTTTGTAAAGTTACACCTAATAAAGGTATCTTGTCCAGCATACCAAACTACAACCATATTTGAAAGAGGTCCTTAATGACGCATCACGGGATTAGGCAAAGGTTTGGGATCTATTTAATTTCAAAATTGGTACAACTATACTTAACTCCGGAATTCTTTAACCCTATTGTGTAATTATCTCTTAGCAAAACTGATTTAGCCCTTGTTCTGTGTCCATGAATGTCCTTGTATGAAATCAAACTATCAACCAGTTTCCTATACAATCTTTCCAATACTGGGATAAGAGATTAGCATAAATTTTTGTTTTAAAAACCCATTGTTTTTACCATTAAATTTGTCTCTGTAAACGACAGTATAAAATGTATATATGATTTTAAATTACGATTACGATCTACATACATACATACATACATACATACATACATACATACATACATACATACATACATACATACATACATACATACATGCATACATACATACATACATACCAATGTTCCCTCTAAGCTGCGCGGCTGCGCGGCTGCGCGGCCGCGTAGCTCTTAGTTGCCGCGCAGCAGTTTTAAGTTGCCGCGCAGCAAGTATGTGTGAGGGAAAATTACCTGCTGCAGCCGGCGGAAGTTATGTGGGCGAGCAATAAAGAAGTTGTAGTATGCTTTCATACTAAATAATAAATTACCCACGCACATAATGTCTAAAAGAAAAGCAGAAGGATGTCAATATTCGTTGAAAAAGAAAACTTGTTCAAGATTCAAGGAAGAGTGGCTATCAGAACTGATCGAAGCGGATGTGTTGTCATCGTCTAACAAGCAAAGGGTAATACTTGGAGATATTTTCACATGCAATGATGATGGCGCTGTTGTTTTCACTATTTGCTCAACTGGAAATGCTGCAGGAGAGTTCAGCACGGGAACAAAAATGGGATGAATGGTAACTCGATTACTTAAAGCGGCATCTCAGTCAAAAAGTGAACACTGAATCAGTTAAAAAGCTACGGAATCAGAAGAGTGGTGGAATTTTGCGTATGCTACAGGAGAGTACGGCAGACCGTAGCATCAGAGTAGAGATGGAAGAGAGAAAGCGGTCAACTTCAGATTTGGTAAAAGTGCTGATTGATAACGTTATTCTTGCTATTAAACTGAATGCATCCACGTTTTCTGAATAAGATATCCATGAGCATGTTGCAAAACACGTTAAAATTCCACAAAGGTGGCGCAGCAAAAATGATGCGTTCGAATTTGTTGAGTGCATAAGTCTCGTCTTAAAAACTCAGCTTATGACTGAATTGCGAAAGTCGGCATTCCACACGTTGATAATAGATGAAAGTACCGATATTTCTGTTCAGAAAATGCTGATTGTATATTTCAAGTATCGGCCTGAAACAGAAATTGTTTGCAAAACAATATTCGGTGGCATCGTGAAGTTGTCCTCATGCGACAGCGTCTCTATTGTGACAGCAATAAAACAATTCTATTGTGAAAATCAACTTGATCAGCAGAAGATGGTGTTCTGAGACGTGAGATACATCATTTGTGTGAACAACATGGTGTTGCTCATCGCGAAGACTTAGCTGTTGAAGATGCTTGGAAGCAAGTTTCATTAATGCACGATATTGAAACATTACTTAGGACAGTTTATACAATGTTCAGCAGGTCATCAGTTAAAAATGAGAAATTCCAGGAATTGGCCAATGCCGCAGAAAGTGATTCCGTGGCATTTCGGCCTTTGCATGAGGTAAGGTGGTTGTCTAGGCATTTAGCAGTTGCCGCTTTTGTGCGAAACTACAACGTTTTGATTGACTATTGCACTGAACAAGTAAACATGAGCAATGATCCAATTAATAAGTTCTGTCTGAAGAGACTTCTAAATCCGCAGTTTCGACTGGCTTTGACAGTACTTAACGATGTTTTGGGAGAACTGGCATCAATAAACAAATATTTTCAAAGAAGTATTCTGACGACTATTGAAGCATTTCAGTTTGTAAAGGCCAAAATATGTAAAATAAGATCGCAGTATTTTGGAGAAACAGTTCATTGGAGTGATGCAGTGAAGGAAGTTCTTAATTCAATTGACCGTGAACTATTACGTAATCACCTTGAGAAGAGATTTCCGGATGATGAATTAATGGATTGGCAAGCATTTTGACCACTGTATCATTGCAAAGAATTCAAGTTTTGAATTTGGCAAAGACAGTTTGAACAAACTGATAAGAAGGTTTTCAAGAATTATACCAAACTGTCAAGAGAGTGTAATCTCAAAGATCGGTGAACAGTATGATGACTTCAAATTTTTGATTGCAGAGAAAGTGAAGACTGGATCAATTCAGACTTTCACTGACGTCGTAAGCTGTGTCATGAAGAATGAAGACATGAAAGAGCTGTCGATTCTGCTGGACATTTGTGGGACATTTCAAGCATCAAGTGCAGACTGCGAACGCGGTTTTAGCTTAATGAACTCAATTAAAACAAAATCTAGAAACAGGCTACAAGTAAATCATTTGGATAATTTAATGCGCATAAAATCTATCTTTCATCAGGAGGCACTATTGATTTAGATGCGGTTTACAAGCATTTGACCACACACAAAGACAGACGTGAAAATTCGGCAATAAATGAATAAAGTAACTGTTTTGCTCTAAATTGCGAACTACATTTATTTTATTTGTAGTTTTTATAATTAAATATGACAAATATGTGTAGCACTTTACCGACATCATTAATATAAAGTAAGTAGAACAATATTTTTATTAACATAATTGAACAATGCATATGCCTGTGCGAAATGTCTAATTTATCATATAGAAGACTGCTGTGTAATAGAGTTTTAAACATATGTAAATGTACGACTTTCACAAATGCCGCTCACTAAAATTTTGCATCATGTTTTTCCGCGCACGCCTTTATTTTTCCGCACAGCATCGTTAAAAATTAGAGGGAACATACATACATACATACATACATACATACATACATACATACATACATACATACATACATACATACATACATACATACATACATACATACATACATACATTTCTTGGTAGTCTCTCGAGTCGAGAAAGACAATGGACGCGCATGTGACTCCGGAGTCCAGATTCCGATACACACATGCGATTGCAGGTGGGGCATGGGACACCGGTGGTTGTTGGTATCTGGGATACATTTCTGTGGCGTCTCTCACGGGTTGCAGCAAGACGCTGGCGACGGTCAGCCTCAAAGAAGGAACAGGCTTTTCTGGTCAGGGCTCGCCAATGCTTTCTGTCTGAGGCAGCGAGCTCGAGCTGGCGTGGATGAAGGTCTGCCCACTTGATGTTTGTCTTGAGGTTGTCTTTGTACCTCTTGTGAGGGTGGCCTTGGTTTTGGTTCCCCAGGAATAGCTCGCCATAGAACAACTGCTTTGGGATTCTGCTTTGATCCATGCGGATGACATGGCCAGTCCATCGAAGCTGGGCCTGGATTATTTTGGCTTCGATGCTTGTTGTGTTGGCTCTATCAAGGACTTCCAGGTTGGTGATTCGGTCCTGCCACTTGATCCGCATAATGGATCTCAGGGAGCGCTGGTGGAATTGTTCTAACTGTCTGATGTGCCTTCTGTAGAGTGTCCACGTTTCACAGCCATATAATAGAGACGTGAGGACAACTGCATTGTACACCTTCAGCTTTGTTGACAGACGTATGTCCTTGTGCTGCAAGACCTTGGTTCGGAGTCGTCCTAGTGCTTGACTGGCTTTTTGGGTCCTCGCAGTGATCTCTTTGTCCAGAGAGCCATCACTAGATATTGTGCTGCCAAGGTATTTGAAACTGGCCACATTCTTCAGCTGCTTGTCGCCAATGGTGATACAGGGTTGCGAATGGACAGTGTTTAGGGCGGGCTGGAAGATGACTTCTGTCTTTCCTAGACTAATTGTGAGTCCAAATAGGTTGGAGGCTTCAGAGAATCTGTCCACGATTGCTTGTAGGTGAGTCTCTTCATGGGCCATGAGGGCGCAGTCATCTGCAAAGAGTGCATCAATGATGAGTCTTTCTAGTGTCTTGGTTTTTGCAGCTAGGCGACGGAGATCAAACACTGATCCATCCAGGCGATACCTAATGTAGATGCCAGTGTCAATGTCCCGTATGGCTTGGAGTAGTACCTGTGTGAAGAAGAGGTTGAAGAGTACTGGAGCGAGTACACAACCCTGTTTGACACCATTAGATATGGGGAATTTCTCTGAGGGTTCACCATCTGAGAGAATCTCTCCATTCATGTCAATGTGGAGGAGCCGGATGAGGTTGGTAAACTTTTGAGGACAACCAAGTTTCCTGAGTACTACCCACAGTGCATCTCTGTTGACTGTATCGAAAGCCTTTGTCAGATCCACGAAGACAGCATATAGATTCATGTTCTGCTCAAGGCACTTCTCTTGGACTTGTCTCACTGCGAAGATCATGTCAACGGTGCTGCGGTCTGGGCGAAAACCACACTGAGACTCGGGGAGGTTATTTTCTGACACTGCTGCAATAAGCCTGTTGAGTAAGATGCGAGCAAGTATTTTTCCAGCAACGGAAAGCAGGGAGATGCCTCTGTATTTACTGCAGTCCATACGTGTGCCTTTGTTTTTATAGAGGGTCACAATTGATGCATCACGGAGGTCGTCTGGCATCTCTTCTTCCGTCCAGATGCTGATTAGCACGTCATAGAATGCCTCCAGAGACTGCTTACTGAGAGTCTTGTACACCTCCGCTGGGATACTATCCTTTCCAGGTGCCTTGCCACAGTTTGTTTGGTTAATGGCCCTTCTCAATTCCTCCATCTTTGGCGGAATATCCAGTTGGTTGAGCATTGGCTGTTGGGGTATTTGGTCAAGAACAGATTGCCTGACTGATGAGGGCAGGTTAAGGAGCTGATTAAAGTGCTCTTTCCATCTTTCCTTAATGCCATTCTTGTCTTTTATTAGTGTACTGCCATCTGCAGCAAGTAAGGGCGTAGAGCTTGACTTTGTGTGGCTGAAAATTGACTTGATGGCGTTGTAGAACTCTTTGGAGTTGTTAGTGTCGGCATAGCTTTGCATTTCCTCAGCTTTCTTTTCCCACCATTGGTCATGCATCTTGCGGATTTCTCTCTGAGCCTCAGCCTGATAGGATTTGAAGCGATCTTTTTTGGGGATGGAGTTTGTATCATTCTGCCAGTCCATAAAAGCTTTATTTTTTCTGGCAAGCAGATCTTCAATGGCAGCGTTGTTCTCATCAAACCAGTCTTGATGTATTCGCTTCTTTGGACCCATGGTTGCCATAGCTGTTTCTCTTATTATGTCCCTGAGCTTGTTCCATTTTTCAGAGGCGTTTCCACATAACGGTCCGTTTGTTGACAGCATGTCATCTAGTCTCTTCTGGAAATCGAGCTGGGTGGAAGGCTGCTGCAGTTTGACAACGTTGTGGGCTGTGCGCACAAGCTGAGGGCGTCTTAGGTGGTGAGGAGCAATGTGCAGCTGTAGGGTAGTTCTGACAAGTCTGTGGTCTGTCCAGCATTCTGCTCCTCGCATGGCCTTGGTGATTTGGACATCCTTAGCATCACGCTGACGTATTATTAAATAGTCAATTAAGTGCCATTGGCAAGATCTGGGGTGCATCCAGGTGTTCTTGTGTTTGTCCGCCATTACATACATACATACATACATACATACATACATACATACATACATACATACATACATACATACATACATACATACATACATACATACATACATACATACATACATACATACATACATACATACATACATACATACATATATATCAGCAGCTACATCCCACCTGTTGGAATGTCGACTTTGCAGGAACGCTTTTGTCCTTGAGGAGTGCAGAGAGACTCAACTCTGTTCACCTAATGAGGTATGAAGTTTATATATTAATGGTTTTAAAATAGACAGAAAGGTTTAAAATTTCATATATATGAAATTGCTTAGTGGTTTTCAAATCTGTGAACATACATTAACCTATGGCTGAACTTCAAATTGTGTGTGTCACATCCGTTGGATCGCTTATGAATAATATAAAATATGACTAATAAATTAAATATTATATTTTGCGCTACTAAATGTACTATGTCTTTGTTATCGATTTTCCATATGTAAAGATATCGCAAGAGCAAAGCCATATCATAATGATGTCTGGATGATCAGTTCTAAACTGCGAGATTACTATACTGATTTTATCAAATTTAAATGATATCGGCAGGATTTATTGGGCACGTACTTTTCATTATATCATCGCTGTATGTGCGCGAAATAGAATTATTATTTTGTACGTGAAAATTTCAAATGAACAACGACGGTAACTATCAGTTCCTCTTCTAATATGCAGGTGTGATTTGAACACGAGAGAGGGTACTAATCAAGTCAAACAAGCACGAAGTACAGCTGCAAAATATAATGCACTGCACTCAAGCTTGAATCTAAAAGGCTAAATATAAAATCAATACGGCATCGTCTTTAATAATAGATTGTTAAAGCAGTTAAGAACAATGCAATGTGAAATGTATGTTTTTTACTAGTTTTGAGGATTTCATATTTTCATATTTGTACATGTACATGCTAGCTTAGATTTGCGGACACCTATAATAAAACAACAGGTAAATAACTAACGAAACTAGTGCGAGGACAAGCACAAACCACATTCAGATGTTCGTATTTTACAAGATTGCTACATGGATTCAATAGTTACACCACATTTGCAGATTATTTTCAACGGCGGTTGCAGATCGAAAACGGTGAGACATTGAAATTTGCAGTAATAACTCTGAGCGAATAGTAGATTTAATAACCAACAATGAATTTCTTGATGATGTACAGGAGAGTTGTACAAATGTGGCCACGGTGGACTATGGAATACGAAATACTATCGTGAAAATGTTATTTCCTTTAATATGATTGCATGCTTCCCTGGAAGTTTTATTGGGCATGGTGAATGTAGCAAATATTTTGAGAGATTTGGTCATCCCATAGATGAAATGACCAGAGTTGCGAGTAATGGACCATTACCTGACTTTGATCTGACGGGGGATGCCAGCGTAACATTATTTAAATTTGCTGAAAATCTTCAGTTTGGAAGACATTTTTCAATTAAGAGATGGGTTCCGATAGTATTTTTGTAATTTATGATAGATAAAAAATGTTAACGCCGTTGACTGTCTCCGAGGCAGATATATCATATTGTGCACAAGCTTCGGTTTGGTTGCCAACTCCTGAAAAATGCGACAATTAGGACACGAATCAACAGGAAGAACGTGAAGCAAAAGATCTCGGAAGAAGAATAATTGAAGAATCTATCTATCTATCTTTCTTTCTCTCTCTCTCTCTCTCTCTCTCTCTCTCTCTCTCTCTCTCTCTCTCTATATATATATATATATATATATATATATATATATATATATATATATATATATATATATATATATATATATATATATATATTGTTACGGCTACTGGATTTAATTTTATTTACTTTTAATTATTAAATCCAAATTTGTCATTTAGGGTTTATTATTTATTAAATGGGAAATTTTTCTAGAAAATTCAGTTTGACCTGGACTTTACTGGTAAACAGGTTGACCTTGGCTTGTTTGACCTAAATCCTGACCTTGCTTTAAACATTGTCAACAAGTCTTCAATTATGTTAGTTAATTTCAATGACAACATTTTATTTTTAGTAATTTGTGGCTTATTTTATTCTGGTTCATGGGAAGGTAGCTTCCTTCCATGACCTTCCAGAATCACATGATTCCTCTTGTTTACGAGGGAATTACAATATATATAGCTGTGTTTTGGAGACTAACTTTAGTAGATTTTGGGCTTATTGTAATATTAAGTTGTGTATTATCTGTTTGAGTTTAATTATTTTGGACTTTGTGTCAATTCGTTGGAAAAGAAGAATTATCTGGAAAAAGGACATATGTTTATGATATTCATTTGGATGATTAAAAACAAGAACTGTACCATGTGACATTGTCAGCCATTTTGGATTACATCGTCAAGATTCGAACCTGGAACTATTAGAACATTTATTTATCAGGACTTGCAATTCCATTAGTGGATTATTTTGTGAATTCTATATTTGTTGGATTTGATTCTCTAAAACCGTAAGTTTATTTATTTTATGAAAATAATTGTACTTAATAAATTCATTGTTAAAGTTTTACAAGCTTGTTAGTTTTCACTCTTTCTGTGTTGCTGCTTATTCGAGCCTAAGCACGTAACATAGAATTGGTGGCTATCGTCTCGAGATTGAAATTGAGATTGAAATAAATTTGAATTTAATTTTGAATTTCCCCTAGTTTTTGAAAATTTCAAATCTTTAGTGATACTAACACGCTTGTATCAAAATGACATCTAAGGTAGAAATATTTCTTTCTAATCCTACCCGGGAGCAATTAGATCTTTTAAAAAAGACGAGTTGGTTCAACTTGCCAGAAAATACGATCTTTCTGAAGTGAAGGCTTCTTTAACGAAACAAGATATCAAAAAGATTTTGGTCCAGTATTTGGTAGAACAGGATGTTTTGGAACAAAGTGCTTTGATTCCAGTCAGTAAGTCTGCATCAGACTCTGACATAAAATTAAGGGAATTAGAATTAAAATTCCAGATGGAATTAGAGTTAAAGAAGCTGGAGTTTCAGGAAAGGGAGAAAGAGAAACAAATTGAATTACAAAAAGAGCAAATGCGAATTGAGAGGGAGGAGAAAGAGAAACAAATTGAATTACAAAAATAGCAGATGCAGATTGATAGAGAAAAAGAGGAGAAAGAGAGGGAATTAGAGTTTAAGAAACTGGAATTTCAGGAAAGAGAGAAAGAAAAGCAATTACAATTTGAAAAAGAGGAGAGAGAGAGAGAGACAATTTGAATTACAGAGAGAGCAGATGCGAATTGAGAGAGAGCGAGAGAAGGAAGAAAAGGAATATCAGTGTAAAATGAAAGAATCAGAGTTGGTAAGTGAGAATCACCATCATACATCAAATCAGAATTTTGATTTAGCAAGGAATATTAGATTATTGTCCCCTTTCAAATAAAAAAAACTAGACAAATATTTTATTCTTTTTGAAGAAGTTGCAGAAAATTTAAAATGGCCAAGAGAGAATTGGACTCAGTTACTACAATGTGTAATTACTGGTAAGGCTAGTGAGATTTACACCTCATTGTCCGTTCAGCAAAGTGGTGATTATGACGTAGTTAAAGAATGCATTTTAAGAGGTTACGAGTTAGTTCCTGAAGCTTATAGGCAAAAATTTAGAAATTACAGAAAAGAAGCTGGACAAACTCATGTCGAATTTGCTAGACAAAAAGAGCAGTTGTTTGATAGATGGTGTTTAGCCAAGAAAGTCGAGCAAGATTATCAAAATCTCAAGCAAATTATATTAATTGAAGAGTTCAAAAACTGTGTCCATAATAATGTTAAAACTTATCTTGATGAGCATCAGATTGAAACCTTGGAGAATGCTGCTCGAGTTGCTGACGAATAGCAGCAGAGAGGGTGAATCCTACAACGTTTTGAGACAAAATTTGATTGAAATCCTAAAACGAGCCGTCCTATAATCTCATTTCAACCAAAAAAAGGGCGAATCCTACAACGTTTTTAGACAAAAAAAATTGATTGAATCCTTAAAACGATCCGTAGGATTTCGTTGAAATCTCCCTACGAAATCATTTTAACTAAAAAAATGAAAACGATTTTTTAATTAATTTTGGTCGCAACTTGTTGTCATCCACCCTCTCTGCTGCTTAGTGATTTCATCACTGGTTAACAAAAAATAAGAAATGATTTTAACCGAATATTTGATCCAGTCCGATACGATATCGTGTCCGAGGATCATGTAGATTTATTGTTGCGAATCCGTGTGGTTTTGACTGAGCATGACTAAAGAAATCTCGAAATTGATTGAAGTCCATATCAGAACACCATGTCTGCCAAATATTTCGTAGCGTATGTGTATCAACGCCGTTGAATACAGAAAGAATATTGCAGTTATCTCTGATGACTTTTGGAACCTGAGTGTAGCGTTGAGTGACATATATCACGTCAGTGTTTTTGTGACGCCCCCGGGAAAAGATCCTAGCAGGATTTTTTTGTTTATCCAACATTATATCGTCGTATACGACTAAATTGTTAATATCTCCATCAATATCATCAATACTCGGTGCTTCATCGATATCGGTTATAAAATCAATGGCGTTCTCACCGCTAATTTCTGATGCATTCTCGTTAAAATCTTTTAGCACTTCATAACATCGTTGATCATCTACGCTAGGAGCAATTAAATACAACTTATCCCACTTCATCCATCTCATTATTAAATTGAGCAACAATTGCGTTTTACCGGATCCAGATGGCCCGATTATAATCATCCGGATAGAGTTTGGTAGCGCTGCATGATGCTTAACCGGTTCTCTTCTTTTAGTCGCTGAAAAATCAATTATATCCATATCTCTATACATAAATTATGGATCTATATTGTGTGAAGTGCAAAACGCGTACTGGCACAGATGATGTGACGACGGTTACAACTAAAAATAACCGATCAGCGCTTTCTGGTAAATGCATGCAATGTGGTACAAAGAAATTTAGATTTGTGTCTATGAAATCTGATTTTAAAAAAAACGAGGAGGTGATATCGCAGCCAAATTGGCAAAGCTCCCTGGAACCCCATGGGCAAAGTACCCCGGAGAAAAGCACCTTCCCGGATATAGCTACTGTGGACCGGGAACCAGACTTGATATCAGACTCAATAATCAAAATCAACCCAACCCCGGTGAAGAACCAATAAACGCCATTGATAAGGCCTGTCACCTTCATGATGTTGCTTATAAAAGCAGCAATCTGCAACACAGACATCTAGCAGATGTGAAATTAATTCATGCGTTAAATGCTATTCCTGATAAATCCTTCAAAGAAAAATTGGCTTCATTTTTGATAAAATCGGCTATGAAAAGTAAATTGATGTTAGGTGCCGGTAATTAATAATATGGAATCAATTTATTATTCCCCAAGAGGATACTGGAGGGGTAAATCAGCAGTCCATAAACTCGCTAGCGCTGCAAAAGTGAAAAAAACCACTGCGGCTAATTGGTTATCCAAACAGGCACTATGGCAAATTTATCTACCACCGCCTAAACAAATTCAATTCTCGCATTTTGATGTGACCGCTCCTAATGAAGTTCATCAGGCTGATATATTATTTCTGCCACATGATCGTGGTTACAAATACGCATTAACCGTAGTTGATATTGCAAGTCGATACAAAGAAGCAGAACCGTTAAAAACAAAATCAGCCACTGAAGTCGCTTCTGCATTTGAAAGGATTTATCGACGAGGTCCTCTGCACTGGCCAAATCTATTGCAGGTTGATCCTGGTAAGGAATTTCAGGGTGCAGTATTATCTACAATGAAACATCATAATGTCACCATACGACGAGGGCATACTGCGCTACATCGCGATCAGGCCATTGTAGAACGATTTAATCGGACGATTGCTGAGCGGTTATTTGGATATCAATACGCAAAAGAATTCATTCAAGAAAAGCGATCCCGTGAATGGGTTAAAAGATTACCAGCTGTGATTACCGCACTGAATAACGAGATTACTAGAACAATCAACATGAAACCTATTAACGCGATTAAAAAGAAGTCAATACCCGTACAACCACAAAAAGATTTCAAAGAACCAATTCTTGGTAGTAATGTCATTGTGAGGTACTTATACGAACCAGGAGAGCTTGAAGGGGGTAGAAAAAGGGCTACTGATCCTATTTGGAGCGTCACTACGCATAAGATATCTACTATAACACGATCAACTGGTAGACCTCCAGTCTATAAACTGGATTCAACTGCCCCTCAACGTGGATTTACTCGACAACAACTACAGGTAATTCCCGAGGATACTCAATTGCCACCGCATGGTCTTAACTAGCACCGTTGCGTCTATTGCACTCAAGACAAGTCAACATCACATTATTTCTGACATGACCGAGACTGTTATTTTTTCTGTCTACGGTGAATTGGCGAGGATCCTTATCCGAATACTGCCAACGCATTATACAATTGCAACTCGCGCAGTGATTATTCTGTTGTTTCTTCAAAGTGATTATTAATTCAGCATCAATATCAAATTCTCGTTGTTTTTTTTTGTCCTGTTGTTTGTAACCGGAGAGTTTTTTTATTAATGATGCTAACATCAATATCACTTATTGTTGTGTCATTATCATCGAAAACAACTCTTCGAAGTTGATTTATTTTTCGTACTCTGGATACTGCGAGATAGACTAAATTCGACCATTCGATGTGATTATCCACCATCCAAACAATTGTATCCGATATAGTCAATCCCTGTGAAGAGTGTATTGTTGCTGCGTATCCTAGAGTCCACGGGGATTTATTAGCACGCAATGCATCTTCAACGACATTGATATCAACCAGCACAATATCATTTAATACCAGAATTTGTTTTTCACTCTGTCCTGGAATATCAACTTCAATATTCTGTTTTCGTGTATCCGATGGCCTATAACAAAGGGGTACTGGAAGCGTTGCAAATTTTTGTTTATGCAATTCAAATAACTTCATCTGAAGTGTATCCCTGACTATTTTTCTACTTGCAATTATCAAATCATTTGGTTTCCATGTTTCCCAGAAATCGTTTATTTGAGTTTCTGAAATCACTTCACGCGCTATTTCGCACTGGATTCTATCCGGTTGTAATCTAATTAGTTTCTTAAATTCTCGTAATCGTTCATCAAGTGATCTATAATCAGTGGTGATTTCTTCATAGTAGTCTACAAAACCCTTTAGCCATTCATGTGGAGATGCACCGACAAATGGTGGTGGTTGACCGTGATCACCGCACATGACGACTTTTGTGTTTTTGTTTAACAACCACTCAAGAAATGTTTGTAATACATCTAATGACACTGTGCATATTTCATCCCAGATTATGATTTCAGGAATGAATTTATCACCCATTCGATCAGGAGTCCATTTGTCACCCTTCCATCGAAAGAAACTATGGTAGGTGCAGGCATTTACCCCTCGTTGTATCATCTCTCTGGCGAGTCTGTGAGTCGGTGTTAGCACAATCATGGTTGACCGACGAAATAATTCAATTGCACGAGTTGTCTTTCCTGACCCACCACAACCGTTTAAATAAACTGTCTTGTATCGACATATTGGATCAGATACCGGTGGTGCATTAGAAAATTCTGATTGATTTTCAGCGCGGTTACAACAAAGATATTTATCATCCATGGCAACGTCTGCGGATTCACAATACTCATGTAGCATCTCCCTTTTAAATCGCCAACGCCCCCACGCTTCCTCGGGATCTGTGAATTTAGCTACAGCTGATTTGTATTTATTGTGTATATACATCGAATCAGTGGCCACTCTAACCGCGGTATTAGGAAATCTATTTATCATCGAAAATAGATTAATAGAAGCATAGGCTAGCATTGAACTTCTCAAATGTGTGTACTGGGAATTATATCCATCACAGTAGGTAACAACCGTACCCATTTTCTCACCATTGGATAGAAAAGCATCCTTACGGGATACAAGTTTTCCCTGCTTCATTAAATCCGCTACAAGAAAATCGTATTCAGCGACATCTATGATCAACCGCGAAGAATATTTTGCGTTGTCGTACCGTCCACCTTGAGTGAATTTACCGATTATTCTTCGTCCGAGATCTTTTGCTTGTTCTTTTTTAATTTCAAATAACTTCTTAGACCAATTTATGATTTCTTCTTCATTGAAATCAGGGAATTGTTTTCGTAGTTCGCTGATTATTCTATCTAGATCGGGTTGTGGTAGCCAAACTTCTTTCTGAGCTCGATAGCATATAATAGCCTCGGAAACAATCAACGATATTAGCATACCACAATCAATCATATATCTCAATAGCACTATTGGCATCCAGGCCTTTTCAGATAGGTGTCTACCGAGCCAAACATAACTACACGGATGTAATCCTGACGCTAATTCAAATGATATCACACGAGCGAATCCGGTTAAATCAAAATCAGGCAATGGTCCATTAATCGCAACACGAGTCATTTCATGCGTGGGGTGTCCAAATCGTTTGAAGTACTCAGCGCATTCCCCATATCCGAGAAAACTTCCGGGGTAACACGCGGCTATATCAATTGAAATCATACCATCACGTGAGTATTTCGTATTCCACAATCCTCCATGACCAAATTCGACGCAACTCGATTTAACATCCTCAAGAAAATCACTTCGTGTTGGACGCCATGAGTTTTTTTCTCTTGCGAAGTGAGCTACCACTGATGGAATAGTAAAACTATCCGTGAGTAGTTTTTCATGGAAACTCTCCGGTGAAAAATCATTAGCGATTTTTCTCATTCTGTTATGTAATTCTTCAACGCGATATAATTCACCATTTGGTTTTACAAATTGATCGAATCCTTCATCACTTCTAAGTAACCACACTGACACAGGATCATCCTTACACAACGCATTAATAGCATCAAATAATCTCTCTTCATAGAAAACATCCCCGACGAACTCCTTAGGGATATATTTCACGGTTCGTTCTCGTGGAAATACTGTTACCGCAGGTGTCCACGCGTGTTTGTTATGATCAATAATCTGTATTGGTGCTCCATTTTTGTTATATTTCGGTTCGTATAAAACCTCTCCGGTTATCGTCATAACTGTTATTGGAAATCTTAATGATGTTTCTAACTTAGCTATATCAGAAATCTTTGCACCGTTCTGTTTCACTGTCAGTTCCCACTCGGTTATTTTTTTTCGTCTTAGATCAGTTAGTTTATTTCCTCGGGATGCATTTGTGAAGTGCTCCATTACCCGTGTTGCTACACAATTAAGCCCTGACGAATATTTCATAGGAGCTAGTTTTGCGATATCGGGTTTATCATTTAACGGATATAGCCCATAAACCATTGCTGTTACGGGATAAGATCTTTCGTAGTATGGTTTGTCAATGCCGGTTAGAATCCCTGGTTTGGAATCTCTACTCACAATGACAGCTTTTTTATTCTTGAGGATTGGTTCAAATTTATCCCTAATAATCCATTTGCCATCGACTTCAATAATGAATTTGATTCGGAAAAAATACCGTTTTTCCCCAACACGTGAAATTATCACTGCTGCTTTTTCATCATTCATGGTAGCGTCAACAACACCATCAATTCGAAATGTTGACCAACAATAGGATGCTCCATCACGCTTAAATTCATTGAAACAATCTCTGATTTTATTAATCATGGCTTTATCAAGAATTTTATTCTTTGGTGTATCAGAGACTATATCGAGATTGAATTGAGCATCCTTCCAGGGTAATTTCTTGGACGCTTTTTTTGGTTTCTCGAGATTAAATTTGTTACGTTTTTTGGGTCTATCGAGATTAAATCTAGGACTGATTTTCAATAATCTCTTAAACTCTTTCATGTTTCCGTCTCTTGGACGTTTGATACGTTTTTTTGGTCTATCGAGATTAAATCTAGGATTGATTTTTAATAATCTCTTAAACTCTTTCATGTTTCCGTCTCTTGGACGTTTGATACGTTTTTTGGGTCTATCGAGATTAAATCTAGGATTGATTTTTAATAATCTCTTAAACTCTTTATCAACATTGAATTCAGCATTTTTCGAAGGCGTTTTCCTTAATTCCTTCATGCTATAATTAAAACAAGCATTTAAATGAAAGATTTTTATATAATGAATCACTGCAAGTGGCTTATGATTGGATCAGTAATTCCGTGTAACAAATCATGCAGAAGTGAGTTTTGTGGGTATCATATGCAAAGCTTTCGACGTGGAAGCCTTGGTCCGTTACCTTGTATTCTATGTGGGGTTGGGGTCAGGGGGAAATCGCAGTTGTGTTTGAATTGCGGTGGAAAGCGATACAGGGAGTTGAAGCGTTATTATGATAAAAGAATAAAAAATAGACAATCAATCAGAAATTATGACCCTGACGCTGACGCTGACAAAGTCAGTATTCTTGACGCTGACAAAGTCAGTATCAAGGATAAAATCATAAGAACCCCTCAAGACTACATCGAAAGATTTATCATTAAACCAAACAATGAATTAGACAAACAATAGTATAATATATAAATGAACCAAGAATTCAGACAACACCCTGTGATCACAAATTATGAAGCATCCAGTGATGGTGTTGTAAGAAACCGCAGACTGAAGAAACCAGTTGGGTGGGATAATGGTATGGGGTATTTGATGTTTGGTGCTGGAAAGAAGAAATATTACTGCCATCGTTTCGTGTACGAGTGTTTCAATGGATTGATCGAGGATGATTTTGTTATTGATCATATCGATTCTAATCCGAAAAACAATTCTTTATCAAATCTGCAGGCTGTTACACAAAGTGAGAATTCCGAACGAGGGGGGACTGGGAAATACTCGAAAAAAGCGAGACCTGTGAAATCTTTAAATACGATAACTAACGAAGAAAAAATATTTCAATCAATGAATGAAGCCAGTAGGCACTTCGATATTTGTATATCCTCAGTACGATTCGTTGCAGAGGGAATAACCAAGACGGCTATTTCAAAAAAGACCGAACAAAAAATTAAATTTAGTTATGTCTGATGCGTCATATTTTTCATTTAGAAATATGTCATTGCTATAGAATAATGAATTCTGAAAACATGAATAGCATCATATCCGAGATTTCAAAATTGAAAGGTTGGGATATTGAACTATCAGATGGGTTAAATCCTGATCAAATCATGTCTGATTTTCAGGATATAGAATACGGAGTTAACAACAATAAATACATGCTGCCAAAGAAATATGCACTCATCAAAAGAATTCAGAATTCTATTAAGGACTCTCTCGCATTCTCCAGTGACGTAAGTGTGTTCGCTCCGTTATATACCATCGTAGAACGAATACGAAAAGAATTGGGATACGAATACGAATTGAAAAAGGAGGTTAATTCTAAAGTTAGAAACCTACGGGCGTTAATTCAAGAAAATGAACAATTTTGAATGACCATTTATCATTATTTGATTGACCGACCATTTATCATTATTTGATTGTGACCGTCCCCTCATAGAGATTTTAATTTTTTTTAGCATTTTTTGATTGATAATGTCAGAAACAGTGAATAAAAAATTGATGGCTGGTTCGGATTGATCAAAAATAGAATGGGGAAAGTGACATTATTAATTATTTTATATACAATTTGGTCACTTTCCCCATCATTGATAGAGCCGTTAAAACACTTCCACGGTGACTTTGTCACTGGTGTTAGGTCGGGATTGAAAAATTGTTTTGCAATTGAAAAATTGTTTCTGATTTCAAATAATGGTCAATGAAGCATTAACAACCCGATTGGCTCGTGAACGATTAGATGCAATTAAGAGATTTGTACCAATTCGTGACTCTGTACGGAATAAACTGCAACAACGACAGAGTTTTCAGACTGATTTTGCTGCGGGATCTGAAGAATTGTTTAAACCAGTAACCACAGCAACGAAGGAGATAGTGTCAACAATCTCTGAACAAGGAAAAAAACAAGAAGAGACTTTTCTCCCTGTGTTAGAAAAAATAGCAAAAAGAACTAAACAAACAAAAAAATCCTTGCAATCACTTCCTCAGGATATATCAACCGCTTCAGAACGAAAATTTAAAGGATTTCAGGAAGAACTAGTTAGTGGACTACCTAGATCAATTATATTTACCGAGAGCGCTAAACAACAAATTCTCAACGAGGATATAGACAATTTAGGTGAATTCGCTGCTAACAGCTATGATTCACAAGAGAAGTTTTTCACGGACAATTATTCGGATTATAGAATGTCACATAATGAATGGGCTGATATAGTGTATGAAATAAATACTGGGAGTTTAGATAGAAGGATGAAGGACTACAGAAACTTCAAAAGAAAATTTCAACTCCAAATAAGACGGCCATACGACGAGAAGAAATTTTCGGGGAGTGGTCTAGTTGGAAACGCTAGCGTTTCATGTCCTGGTAGTGTTCTCAGTGATATATCACGATTAGAGGTTCTTGTAGGAGGGTTCCGAGCCGGAAATAACTCACCGGAAATAATTAATGAAGCAGCTGATATCTGTAGACGATTATTTCAGGGTGGTATCATGGATATCAGCACATATCGAGATTTCATTGGCGAGTTAGTGGAAAGTGGGTATCATAGTGACTGAATCGATTAGATAAATAACAATTGAAAAATTGTTTCTGATTTAAAATAATGATCATACACTACAATCATGATAAACCAACCCCCGTCTATGTAGTTAATTCACGGTTTCCGGTTTATAGAGCATACTACGGAGATGGTTTAGGTAATACCATTGCAGGGTTATTTGCGAGAATGGCCCCAAAAGTGATGCCGTTAGCTAAACAATTAGGAATGAAAGCCATTGATGTTATTCGTGATAAGGGTATTGGTGCTGTTGGAGATCTTGCTGGAAAAGCGTTTTCAACTGCAAAGAATAAAATAACATCATTAGTGAGACGAAAAAAGAAACCGTTACCGTCTACAGCAGAAATGCCTGCGAGTGTTAGTAGAATTATAAATAACGCAGTAGATGAAAAATTAGCGTCGATGGTGACTCCCTTGATAAATCAAGAGGACCAAAATAACATGATAGCAAACATGATAGCAGGAAGTGGCTTTAAAAAAACACGACGATGAAATGGGAAATCGCGATTTAGACTCTGATAAATAGAATAAAATGTTCAAAAGGTCACCTGATCCAGCATTTGATATAGACGCCCCAGTTGGCAAGGATGATTCTGTACGCGATTTTCAATTTTATTCTTATCACGCAGTACAACCAGATCTCCGATCGCGAATTGAACTTCAAGTTCATGATACCAGTAAATACTTCCTACCGTGTGAGGCATTTATTGAAGTAGAAGGAGAACTTGTAACAAATGTTGCAGCTGATACCCCATATGACAATAACGCAAATGTCCGAGTTGGTTTTGTTAATAACGGCATAATGGCGTTATTTGAAAGCGCTAGATATCTCATTGATGGAAAAGAAATTGAATCCATTGACCGTGATGTTGATGTTGCAACAACAATCATAGGGTTAGCGAGATATTCTGATGATTATACAAGATCAGCTGGTCCATCTATGATGTTTGCAAAGGATACCTCTGATAACGCTGACCACCTTCAATTCATTAAAGTGTTAACAGCAAGAGATAATGCAGAAGCCGATCAACAGGAAGCAGCTAATCCAGAACGTCGAACTAGACCCGGAGCTGCTTTTGATATTCTCGGAGGCGTTAATGGTAATCTCAATTTAGGATTTGCAACACGTGTAGCAACGTTGCATGGGCAGCATCGACGATTTTCATGTGCGATTCCACTGCATCATATATTTGGATTCTGTAGAAACGTCCGAAAAGTTATTTATGGAGCTAAACACACAGTAGCGCTTGTACGAAAGGGTACTGATGATGATGCAATCTGGCGTAATGCTGGGGTTGCTGCCGGTAAAGTCATTTTAACAAAACTATCATTGTGGATGCCAGTGTTAACTCCATCAATCATAGCAGAAGAAAAATTGTTATCATTTATGGACCAAGGAGGAAAGTCGTTGTTAAGTTGGTTATCAGTGACCACGGATATTAAACAAGACAGTGTTGATGGTACATTCACATGGCACCTGGCATCAAAACAAGGTGTTTCAGCTCCACGTCATATATTCGTAGCGTTACAGAATAATGCGCGAGTTGGTAATCAAGAACGAAGCCATATGATATTTGATCAGTTAGGTGTTAGTGAAGTCTCGCTGAGAATAAACGGACAGCAGGAACCATCCGAGGATATACAACTTGATTACGGTCAGAATCATATTGCACGCGTGTATCATAACCTATTGTCGTTTATGGCACGTGATCTAAATGTGGATACTGGTTTGCAAATATCACAATTGGATTTTAAAAGCCTCTATCCGATCTATTACTTCTCACTGGAACATCTCGATTTGATGAGACAATCTGTCGTTGATATACACTTTAGAGCCCGTGTAACCCGTCCGACTGGTCCACCAGTTGGTGGGGTACCTACTATCCTTATCCCGAATTATAGAGCGGTTGCTGTCATTCTCAGTGATAAATCAATGCTACTTGAAGGTGTTGGTGGAAGAATGAGAGTGGTAGATGCACCAGTGGAAAACATGTAATTGAAATTGTAAACGATTTAGAATCAATCAATTATGTATAATGTCATATAGTGTTATTAGTGTTGCGTTAACTCCTGGTCAAATCAAAAAATTGCAATCAGAATCGGCTAAGCGATGTGGAACCACAATCACGTTGAAACCCAACCAAATGACTGGTGGTGCAAATAAATTATCGCTGACAACTCGTCAGGTGAAACATTTCAATGATGCACTAGTAGCAAAAAAGGGTGTTCAGATTACTCTTTCTGCGGCTGCTATCAAAAATATGATTAAAACAGGCGGTATATTTCCGTTGTTAGCTGCGATACCAGCATTGATTGCAGCAGCAGCCCCAGCGGTGGCTAAGGCGGCGGCGTTAGGGGCTGTTGGTACTGCAGCAGGGATGGCACTACAGAAAGCAACGGGGAAGGGGTATAAAAAAAAGGGAAAGGGTCTAAGACTACCAGGAACCCCGTATTCGTGGTACAGCGGAAAGGGTCTAAGACTACCAGGAACGATTTATTAATTCGGGAATCGAAGATTCCTATGTCCAATTTTGATTTAATGGATGCTGCTAAAAAGCTGGCGATTAAAAATTTCAGAGGTGTCTTTATGAAAGATCAATTACCACATCAACCAAACAGCGTTGAAACCGGTATTATTAATCTCGATAACAGCACCGGACCTGGAACTCACTGGGTTGCATACGCTATTGATCCACGTGGGATTGTCTATTTCGATTCATATGGATTAGCCCCACCAAAAGAGTTTTTGCGTTATATAAAAACCCTTCCAATGAAGACTTGGTATTCTACGCTACCAACACAACAAATGAATGACCCACCAATATGTGGCAGCGAAGTATTAAATGTCCTTGATGCTATTTCTAACTCCTTGAGTAACCCAAGCGGAAAACCACCACATGTTGTCGTGAATGAATACACCAGCAATCGCTGGCAACGACGAAGTCGTCAAAAACGATTTTAAAGAGAGAAAGAGTTTTACAATAACATGATTGATATTTGGGGGAGATCTTTGAAACCCAAACCCGATGGCACTGCACCACCTGATTCTGTCAAGGATGTAAAAAAACTAATCAAAGATGAAATAGCTGAGACGTTGAACTTAACAAATGTTGATCCTAATGAAATAGTTGTATTTCAAGACAAACAGGGTAAATTGAAAACCAGTAATATTTCTCTGGATGATATTTTGGTTAAACAACAAAACGCAATCGAGAACACCGTTGCGTTATTTTCCGATCAGGGTAAACTCAAACCGGGTGTACTCATTTCGACGATTACAGATCGATTAAAAACTATCAACGATGAGTTAAACAATTCTCTGGTTGTACTAAAAACACTTGAATCTAGAATTGAAGATAACGGAAAACAGTTTATATCATTTCGTAGAAATATCATTGATAAATTTATTGGAACCCAGTTGGATAAAATAGAAATAAAACTCCCTGAAATTAAAAAATCCATCGATGAGACGAAAAACTTCATCGAAGCCGTCAAAGGTGATTTTTCGAGGATGATAACAATCATTGAAAAAACAAAAATTCCTCATGAGAAAACCAACAACGTGGTATACACAATCCAACACGGATCATTTGAGTGGACACCTACAAACAACAAATTAGATATCACTGCAACCGTTAAGGGTATTTATCGATTAACACTAGTAACACCATTAACTCAATTTAATATATCATCGTCGAGTTCATCCGGGGTTAATAATACGATTTCAACGATCATCGACAAGGATACAACTGAAAAGTTCACTATAACAGCTACTGATAAAAATTTGATTGGGGTTTCAGCAACCTGGTATGTGGAATTCGTAGCGGATTTAAGTAAATAACTAAATTGAAAGGATTTCACAATTGAAAACGCTAGCTTTTTTAAAATAAAAATGATTTCATCAACGCAATGTCGCTATGATCAGGTCAGAGAATTTCAAAATAGACTCAAAACCCTCACTGAGGAGTATCAAATAAAAATAAAAAAATACCGACGAAGAATCACCGCAATTGATATTATTATGTACTCGGTGTCAAGCGTTCTCACTGGCGCCGGAATAATACTTGGATCGGTTATAATGATTGCCCCGGTCGTAGTTCCAATTTGCATTTCTGCGGTGGCTACAATCGGGGGTATATCAACCGGGATAGCAAAAAAGATATCATCATGCAGCCAGAGTAAACTGCAGAATTACTTACTTCAATTTCATATTGCATCAACCGCATATTCGCAGTTATCATTGATGATATCATCGTCACTCGATAATACAATTATATCAGATAGTGAATTCTCAGCGATGGTCAGTATTTTTGATTCCGCGATATCGAAATTAGAGCAACAACATGAGTATAATAACAATGACAACACAGATGGAATCAGAAAAAACAAACCCAAAAAACAAAATGATCTCAATAATATCAACATTACCAGATTGTGAGTTCTCGGTGATGGTCAGTATTTATGATTCCTCGATACCAAAATTAGAAATACAACATGAATATAATGACGACACCGCAGGAATTACTTCAACGAATAGTGGAGAACACGAACCCAGTACAAACAAGCATGATATCAATAACATCAACGAATCCAGAATTCAGTGTGAATTTCCCCTCTCCGGTTCCGGTGAAGGAGATAGCGCTAGCAAAACTACGAGTGTATCACAGTTGGCCTAATATCAGATCAAAATCATTTGGTGGTCAACAACCCAATAATTCTTTAGTGTTTGCAAATGAGAATAAACCCGACGGAACCCCAGACTGGAAAGTTGTTTCGATACCAACAGGGTCATACCAAATCGAACAAATCAATAATGAATTAGCGCGTAGAATAAAATCGATTACTGGAAAAGAATCAAAAATCGCTATAACGGTTCATGAGCCGACGCTATCATCTGCCATTGAAATAAACTCAGAAGAATACGTCGTAGATATATATCAAAGCTCAATAAGAACCGTACTAGGATGGCCTGAATTACCACCAGTGGAAAAAACCGTTGATGTACCAGAACCACAAAAATCTGATTATATCACCGACAGAATAAAACCTGATAATCCAATAAAGAGTTATAAAGAGCACGAAAACACTTTAGATTTTTTTGGTTTCATATTCCCAAAAAGGGCGGATGGTAGATCATTGCCAGAGTATCCTTTTGCTAACAAACCTGAAATCGTTAAAAATTTCACAGCGATGAATAATGATTTTTCACTGTTGTTAATATCTCTTAAATCCGGTTCTCTCACCCGAGATGAATTTATCAGCGTCGTAGAAACATGCAATAAAATTATCGACGATATGGAAACATTTAATTTAAAAATTATTCAGGATATATTAGATGAAGATAACCCAAAATCGAGAACAGAATTTGCATTAGACTATGAAATCCGCGTTGAAGATATCCCCACATTCAAACTACCAGGATATAACGTACCAAAACTAAAAAAACTTCTCAGTGACACCATCGATGTTGGTTTTAAAATAATTCATGATGCATGGAAAAAAACATCATCAGGGGAAATAAAAATCCTCAAACACAATAATGACCCAGACGGTGGCGGTAGGCATATCGCTCCGTTCAACGTGAATATTTCATCGGTGATTGCGCTCAATTTAGTGTGTGATGTTATTGAAGGAAGCTATCAAATTAATCTCGAACGATCAAATCAAGCTCAGCAAGGGTATATTCTTTATTCATTTGCACCAACAGCTCCTCCAGGATTTTTAATAATTGAGTCTCCGGTTAATCCAGTCTATATGCGGTGTCATAATGATTCGTTAACGAGAATTAATTTCAAACTCACCGACCAGTCCAATAATCTGATTGATTTACAAGAAGAGGTGTTAGTGATTAGTTTGTTTGTGAAATCCTAAATTGCTTTGCAATTTCAAAGGATTTTCGTCCTAAGGACTTTCATCATAAAGACTGGTTAAAATCATTTCTTATTTTTTGTTAACCAGTGATGAAATCACTAAGCAGCAGAGAGGGTGGATGACAACAAGTTGCGACCAAAATTAATTAAAAAATCGTTTTCATTTTTTTAGTTAAAATGATTTCGTAGGGAGATTTCAACGAAATCCTACGGATCGTTTTAAGGATTCAATCAATTTTTTTTGTCTAAAAACGTTGTAGGATTCGCCCTTTTTTTGGTTGAAATGAGATTATAGGACGGCTCGTTTTAGGATTTCAATCAAATTTTGTCTCAAAACGTTGTAGGATTCACCCTCTCTGCTGCTCGAATACTCTTTGACACATAAAGTTCCTTTTGTTAACAAGACTTCTACTCAACAATTTAATGGCAGAAAAGAATTTCCGCCTAATTCAAGCCCTTCTAAAACTCAAACTAACACAACTTTCAAAGATCAGACTTCAGAGAAGTTTGATTTTAGATCCTTGTCTCTTCCGACGTGTAACTTTTGCAAGAAAAAAGGACACGTTATTTCTGATTGCTACAAATTGAAAAATAGGCATCAGAATCAAGACAGGTCTGTTCCAAATGCTCTTATTTACAAGAGGTCAAGGTCACAGTCATGTATTGAAAGCAGTACATTTGTTGGGTCCAATAAATCCCAGTCTGATTTTGATATGGAGAATTATGAACCATTCATATCGAAGGGTTCTATATCACTCTTGGGTGATTCAGCCAATCCCACCCCTATTAAAATTTTAAGGGACACAGGAGCCTCTCAGAGTCTTTTATTATCAGGTACTTTGCCTTTATCTGAGAAGTCTTCTTCTAATGAAAGTGTTCTTGTTCAGGGAGTAGAGAGCGGCGTTGTTAATGTTCCTCTCCATTGTGTAAATTTGTCATCAGACTTAGTATCAGGACCTGTGACAATCGGAACGGTCTCGGTTTTACCTGTTGAGGGAATAAATTTATTGCTAGCCAACGACTTAGCTGGAGACAAGGTTGTGGTTAATCCACTTGTGACTGGCAAGCCTAATTTGGATCAGAAAGTTGATCCAATTGAAAAAGAAATCCCTGATATATTTCACGCTTGTACAGTTACTAGAGCTATGGCAAAGAAAGCTCTTGAGAATGAAGTTGAAAAGGGCAGTATTCCCTTATCTGACACTGGTATAGGTCAGGCTTTTGATGAGGTCACTTTTACTCTTGGTTTGGATCAATCAGAAGGTATTGATCATAGTGATCCTCTTTTGACAACTCATTCTCTTTATTTTAATCAGGGTGATGATTTTGAGAGTGATGTTATAGAAGGCAGCATTCCTTCAAATGGCGCTTGTATAGGTCAGGTTTTTGATGAGATCACTTTTACTCTGGGTTTAGATCAATCAGAAGGTATTGATCATAGTGATCCTCTTTTAAAAACTCATTCTTTTAATCAGGGTGTTAAACGACAGTCACTTGTCGTCGAACAGGAAAAAGATCCTGAGATCTCCTGTTTGTTTCAAAAGGTTATAAATGAGACTGAAGCCACTGAAGTTCCTGTCTATTATTTCATTAAAAATGGAATTCTTATGAGAAAATGGAGACTTTCCGAGGTACCTGTTGGTGATGAGTGGTCAGTGAACTATCAAATTGTAGTTCCAAAACCTTACAGACAGGAGATACTTAATTTGGCCCATGAAACTCTTTTGGCTGGTCATTTAGGGATTAATAAAATGTATCATAAGATCTTGACTCACTTATATTGGCCAAAAATCAAAAGTGATGTTGCCAAATACTGTAGGTCTTGTCATACTTGTCAAATGGTAAGAAAACCCAATCAGAAGATACCTAAGGCTCATCTGCAACCTATTCCTACGTTTGATGAAACATTCAGTGGAATTATGGTAGATTGTGTAGATTCCTTATCCAAGACCAAGTCAAGTAAACAATTAAAGTTAAAAATGAAACTATGGTTTGAAAGTAATACAAGGGAGAGAACTTTTGAGTCTGATAATGGAGTTGTGTTACTCTTGTTCATTCTTCTTACTTTTCTTCAGATTAGATATTATGGCCCATACAAAGTTAAGAAGAAAATGAATTAGTTAAATTACAGTATTAGTGCTCCTGGGATCTAAATTAATTATAGGAGTACCAGTATATTGAAAGAGATAGCCATGTTAAATATGTAATTAATTTAGTTGTGCCTGTCCCACTCGATGAAGAAATATCGTCGGATTCTACTGACATTGGAGCGACGAATTGTTGGAATTCAGAAATTATAAACAAATCTAGACCGGAACCTTTCACAGTTGCAAGTGCAAGAAACAAATGAACTGGAAGCTATTATTATTATATGAGCACTTATGTCCAGATATTCTTACAAGGACAAACAAAATTTTCATGACGTTGAGATTAAGAATTCCATGCAGGCTGAGTCGACTCAAACAGGAATATTTGAAAAAGGAAATTCAGTATTTGCTGGAGAATGATTTTATCAAGCCCAGTAAAAGTGATTGGAGTTCACTATGCATACTTGTTCCTAAACCAGATAATACTTTCTGTATGTGCACTGATTAAAGGAAGGTGAACAGAGTGACAAAAACAGATTCATTCCCATTAACAAGAATTGACTATTCTATTGATAAAATTGGGAATGCCAAGTACGTCACCAAATTCTGACCTTCTGAAAGGATTTTGGCAGATTCCACTACGGAAAGAGCAAAGGAAAACTCAACATTGCGACTCCAAATGGACTCTACCAATATAAAGAAAGTCCATTTCAACGTCTCATAAAAATGATCATCTCTGGTCTAGAAAATTATGACGTCATCATCTACAGCGACACCTGGAGAGAACATCTAGCAACAATTAGAAAATTCTTTAACAGACTCACTAATGTATGTTTGACAATTAATTTGTCTAAAAGTGAGTTCTGCTGTGCTTGTGCGCCTTTCCTAGGACATTTTGTGGGACATGGACAAGTTGAAAATTTGAGGCTATTTCTTGATAATATAATTGTAGACACTCTTTCCCATGTATAAATTATTATATTGTGTAATTTGTACTAGTTCTTTTAATTTCAGATGTAAATTGGTTTGTGATAAAAAGAAAGTTTTATCATATAAACCTTTCTTTTTATTTTATGGGGGAAGGTGTTACGGCTATTGGATTTAATTTTATTTATTTTTAATTATTAAATCCAAATTTGTCATTTAAGGTTTATTATTTATTAAATGGGAAATTTTTCTAGAAAATTCAGTTTGACCTGGACTTTACTGGTAAACAGGTTGACCTTGGCTTGTTTGACCTAAATGCTGACCTTGCTTTAGACATTGTCAACAAGTCTTCAATTCTATTGGGTAATTTCAAGGACAACATTTTATTTTTAGTAATTTGTGGCTTATTTTATTCTGGTTCATGGGAAGGTAGCTTCTTTCCATGACCTTCCAGAATCACATGATTCCTCTTGTTTACGAGGGAATTACAATATATATAGCTGTGTTTTGGAGACTAACTTTAGTAGATTTTGGGCTTATTGTAATATTAAGTTGTGTATTATCTGTTTGAGTTTAATTATTTTGGACTTTGTGTCAATTCGTTGGAAAAGAAGAATTATCTGGAAAAAGGACATATGTTTATGATATTCATTTGGATGATTAAAAACAAGAACTGTACCATTTGACATTGTCAGCCATTTTGGATTACATCGTCAAGATTCGAACCTGGAACTATTAGAACATTTATTTATCAGGACTTGCAATTCCATTAGTGGATTATTTTGTGAATTCTATATTTGTTGGATTTGATTCTCTAAAACCGTCAGTTTATTTATTTTATGAAAATAATTGTACTTAATAAATTCATTGTTAAAGTTTTACAAGCTTGTTAGTTTTCACTCTTTCTGTGTTGCTGCTTATTCGAGCCTAAGCACGTAACATATATATATATATATATATATATATATATATATATATATATATATATATATATATATATATATATATATATATATTGCAATACGTAAAGTACACTTACTTTGCGGTAATATTTCACAACAATTGAGCATTAATAACTAACCTGTTTCGAAACTCGCTTATTTTTTCCCGAATAATGAATAATAATCCCGCCATTATAATTGGTCTGGGAGAAGTTTGTTTGCCTTGTCCCGCCAAATAATATTGTAATACTAACAAAGTTTTGGTTCCCAAGATGATATATTTAAAGTTAAGATTCTAGTATCTGGCACGTCTAACTCAATTCCTATTAGAGGTTGGTTCCTAATGATCAGACAACGCCCCTCCTAACCGCCAGTCAAATATATTTACGATACAATTTGACGTTCCCGTGTTCACACAAGAAATAGTCACTTACATGTGACCAATGTTACTTAAGTGACTTTGGCGAAAATCAACCCACGTCTCAAGTTTATGGCTATGTCAAAAAACTGGATGGACACCTTATACATTTTCTGGCGAGAAATAATAACTTCAGGGTTTACCATACCCATGTTAATATCTTTTGTTTTCTATAACGTGACATTCTTATAGGTATACTGTTTGTATCATAACATTATGGACTACGAGAATGGTACATGTATCAAGAAGAAACATTCTTTAAAAAAACTGTACATTGTTACTTGCTACATATTTGAAAACTACAATGTTTTCCAATTGGAAAAGTAAGCAGTCATATTATGGCAACAAAAGTACTGTCAAATATAGGAAAACACTTATATAAAATAGGTTTTTAGACCCATAACTATCAGGACCGGCGTTAATCATATAACATTCTTAACTTGATATTAACTTTTAACAGATGCAAATGATGGTTTAAAAAAAGCTTACTTGTTATTAACTTCTGTCATTAATGTTTGGACATTATTTGCCCTGTATAAATATGAATTGATTTGATTATTTTTCTTCAACTTTTTTCGGATATTTTAAACAAACAAATCACCTCAACAAAACGAAGATTAGACCATCAGGTATAATTCTAATGGAAAAGAGGAACATCATTTTATTCCATCTATTTTCATCGGATACCCGTTCAAAGAAGGTATACGGAACATTGTTCATTAAAAGAAGTTACTAACTCATAACCAGAGGTATTGTGCAAGGACTGGTTATCTTTTGGACTAATCAGAATATTAGATTGAAAAAAAGTGTTCAGATACCAACCTAACCCCTTAACCGGCATAGTTTAATTAATGCTGCCATGTCCTTAGTGTATTTTCGCATTCATTATACTTTGCAGAAAATAAAATATAACATAACGCAACGTTAATTTCTGCGGCATTTGTTTAAGTAAGCATTAATTCGATTATTATCTGTCAGCTAACGGTTATTGTGTTACTGCTGTTGCTGTCAGGTGAGAAAAAAAACTTTAAAGGAAGGTTGAACTGGTAACCGTCCCTTATTATATCATACTTACAATCATGGTATGGCAGCGAGAACAAACGTCAACGAAAGGGAAGATCTTATATCAAGTAAGCTCTTGGACCCAGAACAACCAGGCAACTTCTTTGACATTCCTAATAAGCATTTAACTACTAGCATATGCAAATCATGATAGGTAAAATACAAATAGTACAAATTATTAAGTCATGTCAAGGTAACTGATATGCTTAATATAAGTAAACTATTTGCCATATCGAAATGTGACTCATATGTTTAATATAAGTAACATATTCGCCCTATCAAAATGTTTTGATAGTTTTGATATATGTAAATTATATACCCTATCTAAATGTAACGGATATGTTTAATATAATTAAACTATTTACCCCATCGAAATGTGACTGATATTTTTAATATAAGTAAACTATTTACCCTATCGAAATGTGATTGATAGTTTTAATATATGTAAACTATTTACCCTATCGAAATGTGACTGATATGTTTAATATAAGTAACTATTTACCTTATCGAAATGTGACTGATATGTTTAATATAAGTAAACTATTTACCTTATCGAAATGTGACTGATATGTTTAATATAAGTAAACTATTTACCCTATCGAAATGTGATTGACAGTTTTAATATATGTAAACTATTTACCCTATCGAAATGTGACTGATATGTTTAATATAAGTAAACTATTTACCTTATCGAAATGTGACTGATATGTTTAATATAAGTAAACTATTCACCCTATCGAAATGTGACTGATATGTTTAATATAAGTAAACTATTTACCTTATCAAAATGTGACTGATATGTTTAATATAAGTAAACTATTCACCCTATCGAAATGTGACTGATATGTTTAATATAAGTAAACTATTTACCCCATCGAAATGTGACTGATATGTTTAATATAAGTAAACTAGTTACCTTATCGAAATGTGACTGATATGTTTAATATAAGTAAACTATTTACCCTATCGAAATGTGACTGATATGTTTAATATAAGTAAACTATTTACCTTATCGAAATGTGACTGATATGTTTAATATAAGTAAACTATTTACCTTATCGAAATGTGACGGATATGTCTAATATAAGTAAACTATTTACCCTATTGAAATGTGACTGATATGTCTAATGTAAGTAACTATTTACCCTATCAAAATGTGACTGATATGTCTAATATAAGTAACTATTTACCTATCAAAATGTGACTGATATGTCTAATATAAGTAAACTATTTACCTATCAAAATGTGACTGATATGTCTAATATAAGTAAACTATTCACCCTATCAAAATGTGACGGATATGTCTAATATAAGTAACTATTTACCTATCAAAATGTGACTGATATGTTTAATATAAGTAAACTATTTACCTTATCGAAATGTGACTGATATGTCTAATATAAGTAACTATTTACCTTATCGAAATGTGACGGATATGTTTAATATAAGTAAACTATTTACCCTATTGAAATGTGACTGATATGTCTAATGTAAGTAACTATTTACCCTATCAAAATGTGACTGATATGTCTAATATAAGTAACTATTTACCTATCAAAATGTGACTGATATGTCTAATATAAGTAAACTATTTACCTATCAAAATGTGACTGATATGTCTAATATAAGTAAACTATTTACCCTATCAAAATGTGACGGATATGTCTAATATAAGTAACTATTTACCTATCAAAATGTGACTGATATGTTTAATATAAGTAAACTATTTACCTTATCGAAATGTGACTGATATGTTTAATATAAGTAAACTATTTACCTTATCGAAATGTGACTGATATGTTTAATATAAGTAAACTATTTGTCCTATCGAAATCTGACTGATATGTCTAATATAAGTAAACTATTTACCTTATCAAAATGTGACTGATATGTTTAATATAAGTAAACTATTTACCTTATCGAAATGTGACTGATATGTTTAATATAATTAAACTATTTACCTTATCGAAATGTGACTGATATGTTTAATATAAGTAAACTATTTACCCTATCGAAATGTGACTGATATGTTTAATATAAGTAACTATTTACCCTATCGAAATGTGACTGATATGTTTAATATAAGTAAACTATTTACCCTATCGAAATGTGATTGATAGTTTTAATATATGTAAACTATTTACCCTATCGAAATGTGATTGATAGTTTTAATATATGTAAACTATTTACCCCATCGAAATGTGACTGATATGTTTAATAAAAGTAAACTATTTACCTTATCGAAATGTGACTGATATGTTTAATATAAGTAAACTATTTACCCTATCAAAATGTGACTGATATGTTTAATATAAGTAAACTATTTACCTTATCGAAATGTGACTGATATGTTTAATATAAGTAAACTATTTGCCCTATCAAAATGTGATGTGAATTTGTTTCATGTTTCGTTAGAAATATTTCCCTGACATCTTAATCAACCAATCCATTTATAAACTATTTTGTATACGTCCCTCTGCACATATTATATAAGTGGAAAAGAAAAAACAAAGGGGAACAACCGCTTATTCCATAATATGTCGTCAGATTTCAGCTCAAAGCAGCAGACGTCCGAATGGTCGATCTTCTGAAGCGATTGACAACTCACCTTAAGTTTTGAGGTTCTTTCATCATGTAGAATAGGTTAGATATATTGAGGTATTGATTAGAATTGGTAATAATTTTGACTGTTTGATCGGTTAATTTCTAGTTAATAAAAAATGTTTAGATACAATAAGAATCCTTTTTTTGCATAACTTCATACATGGTGTCTTCCATGTTAGCATTCGATGTATTTCGTGAGTCTCCAATAATCAAACTTGGTTTATTCATGCAATTTTACACATTAAAATAGGCAGTTAAACTATTACATTATATCAAGAAGGAGACATATTGACCCTCAGACAAAACGTCAGACGTATGAACATAGAAAACAACTGTATGGCAACAAATGTGTGAGCATCCAAACGAATTGTGGTTCATTGAATTATACAAAGGCTTATAGCATATCCTATGATTGGAATTATGAAAATAATACATAAGTCTTCATATAGTTCGTAGTGCTTTCAGATAATCAACTTTGGTATACAAAGATTCAGTTTGTATATTAAAGCGAATGATCCCAGCAACCAGTGCTATTCTTGCGGGGACGATGTGGGTTTAAGTCAAGGAGCTGTCACCGATCCATCACATTGCCGAAAAATCAAAGACTGATGACGTTCTTTATTATAGGTTTAAGTTGGAGAATGTGGGATTAAGTTAGACCGTTCGAAGGATCAATCTGTGTGGTTATTTCTCTGAAGAAACTACGGAAAGGGGTATTTTTTGGTAGGGTTGGAGCCACTTTGACTACATGGAGCTGTTTCCTCTGCATCAATACTCTCAATCTCTCCAAATCAGTTATAGAGTTTGATGTGTTCGTCTGGTCCCCTTTTCGGCATATTTTCTTGAGGTTTGTGTTTATTCCTTGGTGATTTCGGTGGTGGGGTATTATTGAAAGTTGTTTGAGTAGATGTGGTTGGTAATGGAGACTGTTAGTTATTGATGTTGATTCCGGTTCATCTGTCTGTGTCTGAGCATCCTTCGTTGTTTTATGATAGTGTTTCACGATAAATGAGAAGGATGGGCCAGGAAAGAATGTGTTTGCCTGTACAAGTTTGTTTGGTCTCTGGATAGGGAATGTTATATGTGTATTGTACCCTCTAAGTATCCTCCTGCTTCCAAGTATCACAATCCTTGAAGTTGGCGTGATGATCCATTCAGCAGTAGACACATAGTGGAGTCACACAACGCTCGGATGTCTTATAAGAATTGTCCATGCATCGGCCACTCATTAGGACATGTTAGCAGCGGTCGGTATGATAGCCGCATTTCTGACACTTATAGCATCGTAAGTGGACTGGCATTTAAATCTCGACCTTCACTTGCAAAAAGCCAGATTTGACCACTTTTGGGTACTGTTGGTTTCTTTAACTTATGAATAAGGTTGTTGGTGTCCTGTCGAGTGTTATTATGTTTTGATACTTACTTTACAGACTGCATTGAAATCTTTATTTTCCATCGCTGACTCCAGCCAAGTCACGACAGCGTATCACGCTTTAGAACGCATAGAGTTTCGTGTGAGCGAATAATATCACTGCAATACTCATTCAAGTGTTAGAAACAATATTACTGCATATATTAGCGTACAGCCAGAACAAAATAAGTTGAATACATAAACTTTGTTTTCGGCAGAGTTAATATCATCAATGGAATCCGACGCAACCATAACTCAAACATTATTACTATCTCACGCGCACAAATAATTCATTTGTCCAGATCAATCACTTACACCATTGTTTTTTTTGAGTTACAAACATGAAAAAAACAGACGTCACGTACGCGCAAAGAGGCCAATACAAATTACAAATAGTGGAGTTACTTCTTTTTGTTTTGGCATCATGTAAAGGCAAGCTTCGTCCGCTATATAGGATATTAAAAAGCGCAAAGAAGAATTGAAATCAAACCTATATAACGATCTTCATGCAATTTTAAAGACTTGTTATTTTCAATTAAAATTTATTGCTTAAAATAACATTTGCTTTCAATATGGTTCAAATATTCAAATATTTCGATCGAATTTTATTTTTTTCTGATATTGGTATTTTGTATTATTCATTATAGTTTTTTCTTTCTTTGCGTGCTGGCAATACAATTCATTGAAACATTGTTTCTAGCTTCTTCTATCCTTATTTGTATCAAATCTATGTAAGGCAATGTGTGCCAGATACTTGCCGGCGTGTGTAATTTAGAAATATAAATCCATATTATTTATTTTTTCAAATAGTTACAATAAAACAGAAACGTGTACAAGCTAATATTATATTACCATATTAGATTATAGATGTATATTTACCAAACACTGTAGTAACAATGTTAATATCTAATACCGAAACGCGGGAAGAAAACATTAAGTTCGGTTTAAGATCATATGTGATAATATTTCGTTGCTTCTGTACAATTGCCGTGAAGAGCAGAAACGAAAAACCCAAAATTGTTTCGAAATAAAAATTATGCTACAAAAGTATTACACTGTTGCAATCCAATAATTATTGAACATAACGCCCATTACCTCAGCATCGTTCTTTCTAGTTCGGGTAAAATAATATTTTCTTAAATAATTGCTTTTTATATATAGATCATAATATGCCCTTTGATATACAAATATAATATATTAAAGCAAGTTTATGTACATTACATTATAAACAACGAAACAATTAAAATTTTAATCTCACATATTCTACATAATCCATTAAATACAAATCTGAACAATGTTCATTATAATTTATATATATATATATATATATATATATATATATATATATATATATATATATATATATATATATATATATATATATATATATATATATTTAAAACGCAATTACGAAAACTCACATTAATAGGGTATATAAATTATTTTGCATTCGAAGCATGACGAAGGAACGAAACCACCTTGTTCAAATTATTGTAATATTTCCAAATATTTTGATGAGAAGAACATAATGCTTCCCATGCATTGACGACATATGTGTATAAATGACTCACCGTAGGTAAAATGTCTTATTAGTTATTGGTGTACTTTAACTACTTGCGAATATTCAGCTGTACAGCTGACCATAGTGTTTAGAGTGATATCAGACCGGAGTGATACCTAGCCAGATTTATACGCTGTAGAGCTGCCAAGAAGGATCAAAGTTATCGGAATCAAAGCAGTCTGTGTGGTATTAGCTGCAGACCTAAGCGTTTAAATTGACCATAGCAGCTGTGAAGCTGAACCATAGCAGATCTAGTAGCAGAGATGACGAAGAATACAAAGTTTGTAAATGACCCAATTTTGTAAAATAAACATTTTATCGATCTGGAAAAAGAAATTGTAGCTGAAATGCTAACTAGAAGAAATCAACGCTGGTGTTTTTCCTCCATGTACTTCTTTTTGGTCACGCCTACTCGACTGCTATTACTTAGGAAATTGAGTCAAGACCGATTTCCTCCATGTACTTCTTTTTGGTCACGCCTACTCGACTGCTATTACTTAGGAAATTGAGTCAAGACCGATTCTATTCCTTGTTCGAGGATCATGTACATTTATCGTTATAAATCCGTGCTGAGTTGAATGAGCATGACTAAAGAAATTGTTTAATTTTTTTATATCCATATCTCTGCTGCACCAGGCTTAATGAATATTTCGTAACGTGTGAGTGTCAACTCCTTTAAACACAGCAAGAATATTACAGTTATGCCTAAGCACTTTAGGTATTTGTGTATATTGCTGGGTAAAATAAATCACATCTGTGTGTTTGTGTGGACCTCGAGAAAATATCCTGGCAGGGGTTGTTGTTTATCCAACATCACATAATCGCACACCACTATCTTATTAACGAATCCATTAATAGAATCAACACTTAGTGCTTCAAATTCGATAACATCATCACCGTTAAACGACTTTGATCTTTCATTAAAATACTTTAACTCTTCGTAGCATCGTTGATTTTCTACGGATGGAGTATCTAAATATAATTTCTCCCATTTCATTCACTTCATTATTAGATTAAGTAACATCTGTATCTTACCTGACCCAGATGAACCAATTATAATCATTAGAACAGAATTTGGTAACACCGCATGATATTTGTTCGGTTCTCGTTTTCGTGTCGCAGAAAAATCAGTGATTTTATTAAAAATAACTTTAAAAATATAGATTTATATTGTGTGAAATGCAGGGCACTCACGCCAACAGTCAATCTAACAATCATTGCAACTGAAAATAATTGACAAGCAATTGCAGGTAAATGTACACGATATGGTAAAAAGAAATTTAAAATTACTATTTAACAAAAGCAGCACGGAGGTGATATCGCCGCAAAATTAACAAAATTACTGTTACGTGCTTAGGCTCGAATAAAAAGTAACATAGAAAGAGTGAAAATAACAAGCTTGTAAAAACTTCATAAACAATTTATTGAGCACAAATATTTTCTAGAAAAGAAAAAATAAACTTACGGTTTTAAGAATCGATTCCAAAATTAATCTAGAAATAATTCAAAATATACTCCACTAGTGAAATTGCAAAAGTCCTGGTAATAAAATGTCCAAATAATTCCCAGCTCGAATCTTAGTGAAGTATCCAAGATGGAAGACGATGTCACGTGATGAAGTCAGGTATGGTCTTATGAAATTCAATGAGCACAATTATTTTCCAGATAAATAATAAAATAAATCCTCTTGATCCAAACGAATTGAAATAATTTCCAGTAATTTAAAATAACTCTAAACAATACAACTTAATATTCTAAGAGCCCAACTTCTACTAAATAGTTCGCTCCAAAACATAACTTACATACCTGTTTTTACGTAAGAAAGGAAGGGGTCACATGATCTTCTAGAATCTTTAGAACAAATTTACGTTCAAAAAATCTCGTGCACACCGCATGACCCAACTAAAACTAGGAAGATGTTTATAACAAAGCTCCATAATATCCTTGGAATCAACCAATCTTTTTAAAAGCTTGTTTACAACTCTGAAGCCAGGTAAGAAATGAATTCAACATTTGGTGTTTATTTGTAAAGTACAAGTCATCCAACGTTTTAAAACAAATATCTCCCAATGAATGAATCTTAAACTTAAAATGCCAAATTTGAATCTGACAAACAAACAATTAAAATAAAAGTAAATGACTTAAATCAAATATACGTAACAGTTACCGGGAGTTCATACCCATACATACCCAGGAGAAAAACATGACGAAAACATGTTCCAGGGTATAATTACTGCAGGACTGGAACTCAACTTGATATCAGATTTGACAACCAGGATCAGCCCAAACCAGGCGAATATCCAATAAACGCTGCCGATAAAGCCTGTCATGATCATGATGTTCCTTATCAAAGTACAGATTTTCAGCAACGAAATATCGCAGATGTGAAATTAATTTACGCGCTAAATTCCATCACTGATAAATTTTTCAAATAAAAAGGTTAGCTAGTTGGTTAATAAATTCCGTGATGAAAGGTAAGCTTGTAGTAGAAGCTGGTAATTAACTATAAATGGAATCAATTTATTATTCCCCAAACGAATACTGGAAAGGTAACGCAGTGATTAGTAAACTCGCCAACGCAGCAAAAGTCACGCGAAATACTGCAATAGACTGGTTATCATGACAAGCAATATGGCAAATTTATTTACCACCGCCTAAACAAATTCATTTCACACATTGTGATGTCAGCGTTCCTAATGAAGTTTACCAAGTTGATAGATTATTGCAGCCGCACGATACTGTCAAAAGAATACATACAAATACGCGTTAACTATCGTTGAGGTTTGCAAGTAGACATCAACTGAAGTAACCTCTTCGTTTAAACGAATTTGCCAACAATTACTTGGACAACACGGTGGTCTGCGATGGCCCAATATATTACAAGTTGATCCTGGCAAAGAATTTCAGGGTGTATTATCATCGTTGATGAAGCAGCATGATGTCGCAATAAGACGAGGGCACACTGCAATTCATCGTCATCAGGCAATTGTTGACTGATGTAATCGAACACTTGTTGATTGGTTATTTGGAAATTAATACGCAAGGAATTTATTCAAGACAAGAGTTATCGTGAATGGGTTGCAAGATTGCCAAGTGTGATAACCGCATTAAATAATGAGATTACTCGAACAATCAATATGAAACCTGTTAACGCAGTCACATAAAAAAAAAATAAACCTGCAACGGCGGGATTTTTCAATACAGCCAGTATCAGACAATGTCACTGATGGATATTTATATGAACATGGTGAACTTGAAGGTGGTTAAAAAAGATCAACTGATCCTATCTGGAATGTAAGCACGCACAATATAGATAGTGTTGTTACATTTACAGGTAGACTTGAAATCTACAGACTGGATTTAACTGCATCTCAGCGTGAACAACTACGATCCCCGTGGATACTCAAATACCACCACGGTCAGTTAACTAGCACTATGACGTCGATTACACTCAAGACAGGTCAAGATCACATTTTCACGCGTATGACCACGACTATTATTTTTAATATCTACGGTAAATTGTTGTGGATTTTTATCCCACCATGACCACAGCAATAGGCAATTATAACTCGCGCAGTTTTTATCTTGTTTTGTTTTAATATCATAGTAAATTCAACGTCAAGATCAAAATCGCGTTTTTTTCATCACTTTGTTAATTGTTTCTTATTATGGCATCGCTGACAATGCTCTTGATGGTGTTGTTGTCGAAACTTACAACAACCTTTCGACGTTGAGATATATTTCTGACTCGAGACTCAAAACTATGTTCGACCAATCAATATAGTCATCAACAATCCAAACAACTGTATCGCTGATAGTTAGTATTTGTGATGAATGAATCATCAACGCGTATCCTAATCTCAATGGAGACTTTTCAGCGTTCTCTGAATCTCTTACAATATCAAGGTCGACTAGTACAATATCATTGAATGCAAAATATCGTCGCTCAGATGTTCCTGGAATATCAACATCGATATTTTGTCGTCGTGTATCAGCTGATATATATCACAACTTATTGGGGGTGTCATTGTCATCATGTCTCTGTGCGAGAACTTTGAGTCCAGTCATCCACAACAATCTACTCACTGAATCATTCATGATGGAAACCAGAGTGAAACAAGGATGCATTCTCTCTCTGATCCACTTCTCACTGAACATTGACTGTATGTTGCGCCTCACCACGGAGGGCAAGATACAAGAAATACAGTGGACGTTGACCTCTATGCTGGAAGACCTGGACTATGCCGACGACATCGGGTTGCTGGTATGTAGACACCAGAATATCAACAGAAGATACAACAGTTGGTACAGACAGCAATCATCATAGGTCTTCGAGTCAACATAAGGAAGATAAAAGTGTTGAGGCAGAACACTAGAGTGGGCAACCCAATCACCATCAACAACCAGCCCCTGCAAGAAGTAGACAATTTCTTGTACCTGGGCACAAAGGTTGCCACGGATGGAGATTGCACAAGGGAAGTCTCCACAAAATCTTACGATTTCACATAGAGACTAATCTGTAATTTTCTTGAGGTACATCAATACATCAATAAAGTTAGATTTTTGGTCTGTAAGTTTGTAATTCATTCCTGATATCCACGGATTACGGCGTCTTAAATATACTGAGTTAACGGGTATTTGTACGATCAAACGTCTTGGAGATAACAGAGTAGAAAATGTATATAGAATATATCCCTGCTGTGCTTGATTTGATATATCTGGGTTCGTCTGATAACTTCCATATATTGCATCGCATATGAGATTTACTGTGATCACCGAGGATATATCGACATTCCCGGGTGATATATGTCTACAACCTTTATCTGGGCCATTATTTTATCTGAGAATTATTGGCCCGGGTAGTGTATGTTTTCCTTCCGGAGAATATGTTAGGAAAACTCTCGTTGATAAGATCATCGACTGATTTTCTCAACTCTGGTACGTTATACTCCATAAGTTTAAAACTCGGCAATTGAGCTTCTCTTATATTGTATGCAGTTAAAAATTGTTGTTTATGGAGAGACGCGCTATCAGTATAATCAATTGTTGCCTGAATTACTCGTTGGTTAATATATTCCATGTCGAATACAAGTTGATTTAATATTTCAATTCTTTAATAATCTCAGCGCGATTTGCCTGCTGAAAACCCTGCTGTAGTCGCTGTAGTTGTTGATTATCTTTTTGATTGATCTCTCTAAAGTTTTCAATAATATTCCTGCCGGATCCATATACATTTCGCTCACTCACCCACTTCTCCTCTGGATTTGGCTCAAGAATTAAAAAAACATTCATATTCATCAAACCGACTCCCATCTTTATTTCATTCAACGTGGCGAAGATAACTACCTAATCTTTTACTTTTCATATCACGGAGGCGTTTTTTGTATGATGAGGTAATTTCGTGGTATGATTGTTTCTCCGTGGTATAATCGGACCTCGCTGGTTTGGGAGGGGAGGGGAATTTCCAACCATCCTAGCACTGTTCTGGTCGATGACTTATATATATCCACGATGTAATCGGGATAATTTATTTATATCGCGGTTGAGAAAGATGGTTCGTGATCCGTTAGAGCTATCTTTGATTCTGTTCCCGTGATTGATTATATTCTACGCTGGACTTCATTATTGATATCCTCGATTTCATTAATCTCCCTAGAAAGGTATACAGTTTGCCAACCGGATATTTGGCCAACTGTAGCATACTCTTAATTGAGCAAGCGCGATTGAAAAATTGAAAATAAATTCAGGATTTGATGAGGTTATTGAGATCACGGTTGTTCTTGCCAGAGTTGTATCTAAGGCTATGTTTGCAAAAAATATTTAACCGATGACCTTGCCGTTGTTATTATTGTTATGTTTTTCTAACTTTGACGTTGCTGTATCGTAGATCTCAATTATCGCCGAGAACTCGTTATCAGATATCACTCTATCGTCAAGGCTAGATGATATCAACGAACATATTTGAGAATATGCGGTCTACTGTGTCTGTAATTTAATTATATAATCGTGTAGTTTATTCTGACTGCTAGTGGTATTATTTTTGCAATGATATTAAGAACTCCTGAATTACTTGCTGCTGCTGAAACACTAAATGTAGTAACTACAGATGTAGTCATTGTTACCGCTGATAACGATATACCCGTCCCAGTAATAACGTTTGAAACCGAAGACACAACTATGTCAACCGGGTAATACGCCTGCGGTATTTTTTAATTTTTACATGATACACATCGACGAGATGTTTTAGTTTAGTTTGGAACTTGAGCACTTGATCGTATAGATATTGTTGGATATTAATTATTTGATTTACTTTAATCAATTACGAATTCTACATGACATGTGATTGACGCGGATCTTAAACCATCATCGATGGGGATTATTGTAAATGTTTCAGTGGTTCCCTCTTCTGCTGTTGCACTTACACTATTAACAGCAGTATATTTACTTGATGACACGTTAAATTGCATTGCTGAAATCAGAGTTAATCTAACGATACGCAGATATTATAATGTATCTAATTATTATAATGTTTTCTGTTAAATCGAATACGTTCTACCAATCAGATTGTATGAATTATAAATATTTCATCTACATTGAAGTTTTGCAGATCATTAATTACCGTTATAACCAATCTTATTGTGTTTTACAAACTTGAGATTCCCCCATATTGACTTTTGTTCTATTACAGGTGTGTAGGACGACAACCAAAAATACCGGTGGGATAATTACACATGAATTTGGGTGTCACTCTCTGTTGGTGAGTAAAATCATATTACATTCGTACATAAATACGTGAAAGATTAATATGTGAGAGCACCCTGCTTTATTGTGAGTATTACATATAAATGGACAGAAGTATGAAACATAATGTATACATTTCAGATCCTGAAATGTACTGGTCGGCTAATAATCGTGACGTCATCTAGAACTCCTTTGACTCATTCACAGTAGTTGGAGAATAATATTATAGCATAACATCCGCTTTCTTTTTCCACTGAAATCCTAGCACATGTATATATAACTTCATCATAAATATCGCCAGAAGACTTTATCTTACAAGGGTAACACAAGAATAAAAAAATGTCGAAATTTGACCAACGCCACCTACATCCGTCACAAATAGCAATTCACTGCTGTGTAGAATGATTCACACGAAACACGATACATTCAAACCGATAACAGTTTACTTAATTTCAATAATATCCCAACTGACCATCCTGTCGAATGGAGGAAACCCGAAACTCGTAAACATATTTACTAAGGTTATTGTTATCTACACATGTCAACACATATTAGGCATCTAATTATAGATCGTACACCATTTTACTATCTTTATTAAAATAGACATACTCTATGCACGTATAAAAATTGGATTAAAGATGATGAGCAGAATTTGCATTCATGGATAACAATTAGATTATGTTATGTGTCTGTAGTTACATAACAACAAGTGAAATTAAATATTTCCACATTCTGTCATCAACGAAACATGACGTCTTTAATAAAAGATGTGAACGAAGAAAATGTTATTTATTTCAATGCTCTGAATTGTCAATTTCAGCAATGTCAGATACTTACAATATCCAGTATCGAAACTCAATGTGTCAATACAGGCATTGATCTGCCGCATCTTATTGTTACGGTGAACTAGTAGGACGAAAACGACAAATTAACGTGTGCGATGTTTGCTGTGGAGATGGTTTTTGCAAT
>JARLTB010000024.1:3912500-3980000 GCA_030141615.1 Unio pictorum
CAATCACCAGATGGCGCAGAGGGGATTGATGATAATGATGATGATGAATGAGAGATAAATAACAGTAAACATGTCTTGAAAGACCACCTCTGTCAAAAAATAATATTCTCTCAAGACAGGTGATATCTCATAACATGTCATAACATTCTATAATCAAAAGGTCTGTGCATGGAAATTCAGGTCTATCAAAACAGGGAGTTTCTCATAGCAGTTGTCTCTCAAGACAAGTTTTACAGTACTCTCTTAATTTTGTACCATACAAACATAAATCCTTCAAGAAAGTATCTAAAGTTTCCAATGAATACTTTGGGCCATTTACTTGGTGAATCATTTGAATCATCTGGAGTCAATGAATGAGTCAGTCTCTGAGTCACTGTTTTCTTGATTATTGTAGTTTTGCCTTTGTTTAAGTTTATGTGGGTTCTTTTTCTGCATAAAATAGAAAAATATGAAGGAAACAGCTAACAAAGTATTTAGAGATTTTGTTAGACACATAAAAGCTAATTTTTCTTTTGTAAAGAATATTTCTTCACGAATACTTACCCAATCATAATAACTCAGGAGAACTTCTTCTATCTTGCAAATCCAGCCTAAACATTTTAGCTGAAACAGCAATCTGTTATTTTGCCCACTTTGGTGGTGGTTAAGCAGTCTCCCATCTTGATATTGGGATTGGCAGCAAAACCAGGTGAATGATGTGGGAAGGTTGCGCGAAAAGGCCCCACCAGATAGTTGGGCCTTCTGGAATGAAAGATCTCTGAAGTAAAAACTGGGGAAAGTGCATGGATAAGGCTGATCCTCGTGATCCACAATACATAACAAATTCATGTGCGTTGGAGTTCTTTAGAAAAATCCACTTAAATTCAGGATGAATGGGTCTGTGCTGTTATATTGTCCTGTCCTTGTTTGAGAGATAAAGGAAGGTGTGCAATTGCACCTTCTTTGCAAGATACCCCTTTTCATGGTTCAAACTTAATCCAAGGTGGCATTGAGTGGAAATAGACAATGACTTTAGTTCAAAGGTTTGGTTGCCCATGGGCAGAAGCCTATTCTTGGCAATTACAGAGAACACTGGCATATGTGACACTGATGCATCTTGTCGGAATTGCATGTAATTTTGATCTCATGATTGTGTATGCATTTTGCTGATTCTGCCTGCCATTGCTTTGTGATAAAGACGGAGGTATTGTAGGAAATGTATGCTAGAGATGCCTTTGACCGTGGTTCAAAAGGTTATTTGTTCTACAAGTTCTCGCATCTGACTGTTACAATGAAAATGAGGTGCCTTCGATTCTCTTGCTTTTTGATTCACCTATAGATGCAGAGGTATTGGAAGTTAAATGTATGTATCCGTTCTGTTCCAATATATGGAAAGTGCATCAACTGCATGATTTTGGGGTTTGAGACTAATGAGACAAATGTTCCACAAATGTTTAATCCCACTAGTGCATATCTTGGTGAACAATAAGGGATCAAGAGACCAATCAAACTGTTTATGCTGATTGTTCCTTGACAACAGATTTGTGTTTAGGTATCCAGGAAGATGACGAGCTTGAATGTGAATTTGCTATTGACAACAAAACGTTAGAAAGTTCTGCCCTAATGAACAACGGTCTGGGGACTTTGTTCTGCCTCGCAATTTGAGATACATCAATGCAGAATTGTCATATTGAATGAGGACTTACTTTCCAGTTAATATTCTTGTCACTAGTGAAAGTCGTTTAGAATGGCTTTCTTCTCAAACATATTGATGTGTAGATGCCAGTCCTGGGAAGACTATATACACCAATGGCTTCCCGTAATGACGGTAGTAGGTGCACACACCAGCCAACCGAACTTGCATTCTTACAGAATGTGATACATGTCTATTGTACTTGCAGAGGCTGTGAGCCAAGTTAAGTCACCTGAAGTTTGCAGATGAAACTTCACATTTTTGAGAATGTTAAAAGGTTGGTCCAATGGGCTTTTGAACTCTACTGAGATAAGATAATCATTTGTAATGGACTCGTATAAATTCTACCTAGGATAATGAAATCTTCAGCCATATAGAGCAATTCACATGAGAAGAGAGAATACCTTGAGATTAATGAAGCTGCCCTAGTCATGATTTTCAATGACTGTTTCTGAGGTAGATTTAATATTTTTAACCTGCGTGATGAATTCCATGCATATATGAACAAATTGGCACTAGGTCATTGTTGTACTTTTTGATGAGGAAACCCAAATTTTTAGCCAGTGTGATAAGGGTTATGATGATATTTTTTCGTATACAACTCACTTGATGCTTTTGCAGGATGTTGCACAGATAACATGATATCACTGCCTTGGAGATGATAGGGACATATTTAATCAGGTGAGCGAAGACCCAAGGACTGATGTTGAGGAAAAATGGTAGAGCTTGGAAATGATAAATGATGTCAATATTGATGACACGCAGGGACCTCCTCGAATAGTTGCGATTAGGGATGTAAATAAATGCATCTTGTATATCCATGCTAATCGCAAAGTTACCGTCTTGAACAGCATTCAAAATGCATTGCGATGTTTCCATGAGGTACTCAGAAACATGAATAAATTGAGGGTGCTTTAGTCGATGAAAGGGTGCAGTGCTGTATGCCACTGGGACAAAGACAAGTCTGGAATAAAATCTCAGGAAATTTATATTTTGAATGATTTTAACTACCCTTTTTAAAGAAGGGAATTTTCTTTTGCTTCAGGGTGGTGGCTTTGAATGGGACTGTTGGATTGGAGTTGTTTATATGCTGATATCCATGGACACCACTTATCTTTGTGGCAAATTTTGTCCAAATTGGCAGCAAATAACCGAAGCCTTCCTACTACTGGGATCTGGGGGAAGGCTGGATTGGAGACGATGACATTTTCTGAGAGAATTAATCATTCACGTAGAGAATCCTTGGCATAAGCGAGCAATACTTCTCTGTCTTTGTATACTTTGGCTTGCGAGAACTATGTTTTTCGATGTAAGGTTTACAACACGACACATTGTCAGAGGTTTTTATTTATGTCCCATGGTTCCTTTTGTTGGTTTCCTGAAACATTCATGTATCCATGATCTGATTGTGTGGTGGGAAAACTCATCTCCATTAATGATTAGATTCGCAGGTAATGGTTGTGATTGACCTTGAGGAAGGTAGAGAGCAGAGGCATGAGGAGATCACTCTGCCTGATTGCCTCTGACTGCCTCTCGGCATGAGCAGAAGTAATGACTGAGATATTCATGAGTTTTGCTGTCAAAACATAAATCAAGAGGAGATCAGACTGCCAGATAGCCTCCAAGTTGGGCAGATAAGTTATATCTCTTTGAGCTAAAACATTTTACCTGAGAGGGCAAAGTAATATTATAATTCCTTTTGGTACTATGATTGGCTAATGTATTGAAAGAAGAAATATATGAATTGCAAAGTCACTACTATTGGACCTGGTCATCTAACGTTACACCATTTCCTTGTGAAGATTAATTTAGTATGATGTAACATAACTAATGTCATAAGTGTCCACCCCTTTTATAAAGGCATGAAAATGGTTTCTCATTACATGTGGTCTCTCAAAAGAAAATTACACTAAATAAAATCTTAATCCATACATTCAGAAGTTAATCATTCAAGGCAGGTGGTCTGCAGTACAAGTCAGAGCTGAGTGTAAACTATGACAACCTCTTTAATTCTTAAGGGATGTGTCTTGAGAATTGTGTTTTGTTCTACAGCACTTCCTTCACGAGGGTGAAATATTATACCACCTTATAGTAAGACCACCTTATAATAAAGAAAATAACTACCACTTTATGAAATGTATTAACTGTGCACATGTCCACATTCGCCTAACAACAAAATAGATGTTATTTTGAAATCTACCACTTATGAAAATTCATGGAATAAATTGAAAAAATACTAAATGAAAGTTTTTAAGGTATTTGTCCATGTCCTATCAATGTGAGCAATCAATCAGCCAGAAACGTTTTCATGGGGAGTGGAAATGTTCCACCAGAACAACGACCAGTGCCATGATGATGGTAAAGCAGTACGATTATAAATTTGAAATAACAGCTGCTGTGTGGTTACAGAAAACATTTCATTGATTACCTAATTGTTGTAGAAATAAGGCCAAATGTTGAATTTTGTTAACAGATTTTATAAGAAATAAAGTCATAGATGGTGTTTTATTATGTTTTGTGATTCTTTGATAAACATTGCTCAATCTATGAAAGCGCGTTATATGATAAAGAGACCAATCATACAATGTTTACAGCAGACAACTGGTGCCAATTGTTTTATTGTTTGACTTAATTTTTGTTATTGTATTGATCAATATATTTTAAGAGGCATATACACAAACAGATCTTACATTTTCTAAAACTTCATGTCAGAAAGACACTTGTGGTGTCTCCCAATGCTACATGTAAGAAACCACCAACTGAGAGATATTATAAGTTTATCAATGCTAGGGTTCAGGTGTTGTAGACCGCTATCAAAGGTTCCAAGCTTGCATTGTATTTCAAAAGGTGCATATCATTAATAAATCATAAACTATTCCAAGTTTTAATAGAAATAAATTAGGTTGAAGCTATACAAGAAATATATCAGTTAAAATATATTGCATTATGATTTTAACGTTGAGAAAAAATATTCTTAAAAAAATCCAAATACAATGCGTTTTATTGTTTACATCAAGTTTAAATGAATCTTTATTTTGTTTTTTTATTTACAGTGGTGAAACTAGCCAACATTTTTTTTATATACCTCAAACATGAAGAATCATGATTTAGGAATACAGTATAAGACCAAGTAAGTTAATTCCTACTTGGGGTAAACAAGCTTGTGGGCATATTTGAGGGCAGTTAGCAGCTAGAAAAAAAAAACAGGCAAAATGAAGTTAGAACTTATTTGCAGACTGAGCATGTTTGCCATGGCATTAAAACAAATTAATAATCATACATAGAGGATATTATCCATTCTTGGGAAAAAAGAAAATTATTCAAAAGGACATCTGTATCATAGATTTATTTAGGGTCTGTTAAGTGTGAAGCTGAATAGTTACAGTGAATATCAACTGTGGACACCACATGGTGACTTTGCAAAGGAAACTAAAAATGCTATAATTTAGAAATCTCTGCAAGAAATATAAGATGAATAAAATACTTCTCCATTGTTGACAATATACTAAATCACAGAATTTAAATATTGCTGTAGCGTTTTCATCCGATTCCAAAGTGATTCATGTTAGGAATTTACTGGTCTAATTTATATAATAAAATGAATGTATATTATCATAAAAATTCCACTAGTTTTTTATATATCCTCTTGCAACATAAAATTTATGAAGACAAAAGTGAGGTCCTGAGTGGCCATGTGGTCACAAAACAGCCATAACCATTATCGATCACTGACATCTTACGTCTGCATGGGTTCAAGTCTCAGACTCGGCTAATGTTTGTATATGAGAAAGTTGGCCACTATCCGGTGGTTCTTTCTAGGGTTTTTCCAGGTTCTTATTCCACCATTTATACTGGCCACCATGTATTGCACATCTTGTTCTAACAAATGGCACTAAACCTTATAATAATAAAATGATTATAGAATCTACTGATTTAAAAGCCAATAGATGGATCAAAATGTCTAAATCTGGTTTTGAAATCCTTATTCTGACACATGTACATTAGTTATTACCTTCACGTTATGAGTAACCTGGCTTGTTTGCTTAACATCATTCTGTCCAATGCTTGACTTGTCTGGCATTTTATCTAAAACTAAAAGAGGAAAAGGAATTTTAATTATTTGCCTGTATTGTAAGCGTGTTATTTTGGAACTGAATTATAGCAGTGTTAAATTAATTGATTAATATTATATACATGCGAACAATAGTAAGTCATGTATATCAGAATTCTCATTTATTTTTCTAGTTGGACTGGGTTAGGCAAGAAAAATAATTAAGGTCACACTGACTCAGTTTATCTGAATACTATGATGCATAGTGGCAATAGGTGTAAGGTATATTACAATGAAACCACAGACAGAATGTTTTAGTAATTATGAATTATATATCCTGAAAAGTATGTCACAGAGATCCAGTTTTGGTAAGGGCCAAGCAGAAATTCCAAGACACCACTCGTTTTGATTTCAATAGGAATAGCAATATAGAAGTAATATAGTCCATAAAGTTAGTATGGATCAAAGACTTTCAAACAATATTTAATTAATCATGGAAGTAGGTCACATCGTAAGCAACATACATTTATCCCAAGACATCCATGCAGGGCAAGTTTGATGCCAATAGGTATCGAGGTATTGTATTAAGACATAGACATGATTTTTTAGCAAGTTTTTCAAACCTTCCCAAAAGAACACAGAAACCATTGTTTTTGCATGATACCTTTATACCTTTATATAAATATTATAAACCAAAGAACAAAGTTGATGTTGACAGGTGTAATAATAGTGACTGGAGGGGATATAACTTTCGTCCAAACATTTAGCCTTCTGAATTGTGAGATACGTAGTAATCGAAGCATTATAAGAAGTGCATGGTATTACTGGTATACTGGTTTACCACAGTATTTATTTTCCGTGAGGTATGTACTATGTTACTTTTTCAACTTACATGTACTTCAGATGTTTCTGTCAGTAAATAATATATAGAGATTCTGAAGTAATCTTGTCAAAATTTAATTATATGAACAGTATTCTGTCATTCGTAATGAACCAATAATTCATTAACATTTTTAAAGTTTACAAAACAGTTGCATTTGTCATAAATCAAATTTTCATATATTTGTATGTATATTTAATGTACATGTATGCTTGACCTTTGTAAGTAGTTGAGGACAGAAGTTTAGCCTACCTGACTATTCTCACATTTTTATAAATGTTTGTAAGTTATAAATAAGTTGTTTATGGATATCTGAGTACTGTACCTAACCTTATGTATAACATAAAATGTTCTGGAAGAGAATTTTAATTGTGACCACTTCCAGGTTAGTTTTTGCATTTTATTACTTTTAAACCATGTTGAGGTAAACATGATTATTCATATGTTAAGTTAAGTTCAGGTGTAATTTGAAAGGATTCATATCACTTTTGGACTTATAACTATTATGATTATTTGAGATTTACCTCACAATATTATAAGTCCCTGCTTAAATTTTCACATTATATTGTATTGAAGTAAATTAATTGTTTAATTTTACAAAACGTTTTGATTTTTATACTTTTCTGTTTTAAAGTTTAAGACCACAGAGTCATTACAATATTGCAAATAAAATTTTGACTATGATCCTTTAACAACAAGATTGACACTTGTCATGTGGTGGCCAAGTAGGATGTTGTCGAAGATATTTGGGAAAATACCAATTGTGGAAACATATTAGAAGGAAGCAAGGTGATTTAGTTACTTACTATGCTAATGTGTTAAGGAAATGTATTCCTTTGTAAGAGTGGATTCTGTTTGAATTTTATGTAATTTATCTTGTGTACTATATATTTTCTCAGTTGTTTGGTTTGTGTTTTGTTTATGTTCAGTAGCCCTAAATAGCTTGCATTATAGCTGACACCCTGTAAAATTCATCATGCTGAAATTAAAGTACAATCAATTTACTTTACAGTTTTAAGAATACAACTTAAACAACAATCAATATTAACATAAGAAACTCATCTAGAATATGGTACAGACCATTCAATTTCAGGATGAGGGGTTGGTGGGCAGACAAGATATTTTCTATTAAGCAAAGATATTTAATTTCTTTTATCTCAAGAAAATGAATTTTTTTCAAATAATATAATGGATTTAAAGTGGGTATTTTGCTCAGAGTGAGATAATATTTCTGCTAATAAAAGATGGCAATTTTCAAATAAAGTCACAAGCCCAAATTGTTGACCCTAATATCACTGCAGAATAGCATGGAATGTATCAGAGAATGCTGAAAGATATAAGAGGATGCTATATTACATGTATAAGCTTTTCTTGTGTTACCCAGCTCTATGATTAACTTAAGTGTTATGTATAATAAATTATATAATGTCATGGTGGGGGTAATATAGCAACAATCTGGTAAATTAACAATTTTTTATGTTATCTTACTATCACTCTAATTCTCTTCTTAACTACATTCTACATTTATTTTAACATACAAAAATACAGCTTAGTTCTTCATAAAACACAGTCTATAAGGGTATGGGTAAGAGTATTTAACTGTGTTTGTTTGGGATCTCAATTACTCTGATGGAATTGTAATTGGCTTAGTGTGTTGTATTACGGCACAGTAACACAAGTAACACAAGTAGGTTGCCGTGGCAAATCGAATACAGTGCCTTATAAAAAGACCACATCATGTTAGTTGTCCCAACCTGATCCATAAGGTCAGATTTCAATCAACACTATTGACATGAAACCAGTACAATAACCATATATATAAATACATGGCGACCACTATTAATGGTAGAGGAAGAACCTGGAAATAACCACTGACCTACAAAAAGCTACTGACAAACTTTCTCAAATACCCATATTAGTCGAGCACAAGACTTGAATCCACACAGACAGAAGTGAGATGGCAGCGATCCGTAATGATGAGCACTGTGAATATGTATTACATGGATAAAAAATTTCAAACCCCTTTACACCAGGTATTTGCTATCAGAATTGAAAATGAATAAGTACAACATGTATTAAAAAATTCAAACCCATTTACACCAGGTATTTCCTGTTAGAATTGAAAATGAATAAGTACAACATGTATTAAAAAATTCAAACCCCTTTACACCAGGTATTTCCTGTTAGAATTGAAGATAAATAGGTACTACATGGATAGATTTCCAAACAGGAAAAAAGTTCAATTTATTAAAATATATTTGTTGCAGCTCTGTGACTGGTACATGAGAATCATGTACACAACAATTATATTTGTTATCCATGCCCAAAAATGCTTTCCATCTAACTTTTAGTCTGTTTAGCAGTTTACCAAGATTTCATGCAGGTTTTTCTAATTGTAGTAGTGTTTGCAATGGCAGCCATAATTGGTGGTGAATTGAAATTCCTTGTAAAACCCAGAATGTACTTTTTGTCTGAATATTTTCTGTTAAATGTGGTAAAAGTCTCATTAAGAGGTTCTCTTAGAAACATCCAATCATTGTTAAAGTATTAGTTTCATCGCCCATGTCTTCAAATGGAGTGGCATAAGTTTTAGAACTTGAAAGTCCTTCATGCAAGGATGTTGTCTAACAGGTTTGATTGAAATTTATTTAGTGGTTTTCAAGAACACATTAATAATTGCAATTTTTATTGCATGATACCCTTTACATTAACTACTGGTCATTAGTGTTAAAGCAATTAAAAATAAAAGTATTTTTAATAATTGCGATTTTAAATCAATTAAAAATAAAAATAAAAGTATTTTTAATGATTGAGATTTTACATGAAATATGACAATAGGTCTTAGTTTTACATTTAAAAACAGCTGTTTAAACAAAGCTAGATTATTTTGTGATAACAGACTTACCTTGATTGACAATACTAATAGTAAACTGGAGTTTTATGATGATGATGACAATGATAGTAACAATAGAGACAATGACCAGAGCGTTTGAAACTCAGCATAATCCAACCACTTTCAAATTCAGTAGCTATAGGATTAAATGCCTGAGAGTAGCAACATATAAGATGGTCAATTTTAACTGGATATTGGAACTAGTCTTTTCATGCCCTGTTAATGTATATGATTACAGAATGGATATCTTAATATTTTCCTAGAAATCATCCAAGGGCTAAGTTCCTGAGAACAAATTTTGTGTTTGATTTAGCTCGAATGGATAGCCAGTGTAAGGTACAGAGCAGCAGTGAGATGTGCTCTGATCGTGGTACTTTAAAGATGATCAAAGCAGTTGTGTTCTGAACCTTTTGAAGTTTGTGGAGTTGATATTGAGACAAACCAGACAGAAATGAGTTACAATAGTCAAGTCTTGAAAGTACTAATGAACACGCACAAGTATTTTAGTGACATCAACTGAAAGATATATGTTAATGGAGCTGATCCGTCTCAATTCAAGATTTGCAGCCTTGAATATGTTCATGACATGTTGGTGCAAAGTGTCAGAGTACTGTCTAAAGTAACATTTAGGTTTCATACTGATATGTGAATTTAATGCTGGTGTTACTGATATTTATTTTTGAGGTAAAGGATATGATTGAGAAAATCTTTGTGTTGTGATCAGAATGGCCTCAGTTTTATCATCATTCATATGTAGCCTGTTTCATGTAATCCATGATTGCACATCATAAATGCACATCTACTCATTGGATGGTAGCATCAACTTCAGTTGGGTTGCTAGACTTGTATATGTGAATGTCATCAGCGATAGTGCTAGACATCCTTCTCAAGTAAGACAGATATTATGTAGTGGCATCATATCCTTTTCAAGTCAAAAATATTCTGGAGTGGCTATACATATTTCTCTTGTCAGACATATTCTATAGTGGATGGACATCCTTCTCGTGTCTGATATTCTGTAGTGGGCATCATATCCTCAACTCGGTAAAGTATTCTGAGGTGGCTGGACATCCTTCTCAAGTCAGACATATTCTGTAGTGGCAAGACATCTTTCTCTAGTCAGACATATATTCTATAATGGCTAGACATACGTCTCAAGTCAGACAGATATTCTGTAGTGGCATTATATGCTTCTCAAGTCACACAGATATTCTGAAGTGGCTGGACATCCTTCTCAAGTCAGACATTCTATAATGGCTAGACATCCTTTTGTAGTCAGACATATATTATATAGTGGCTAGACATCCTTCGCAAATCAGACATATATTATAGAGTGGCTAGACATCCTTCTCAAGTCAGACATATATTCTATAGTGGATGCTTCCAATACACGTCTGACGCTTTACAGAACTGAACGTGACGGACACTCGGAAACTGATTATGAACATTTTTATTTTAAATGTTATTCTGCTAAATTTAGGAATAATACGAAATGAAAAGAGAATGTTGGAAAATATTTTGATTGCTTTATCCATATATCATAGTTATATTGTTAATGTTTATAAACAACAACAGCAGAGAGGGCGAATCCGACATCTTTATAGAAGCGTCTATTTGGCAAACCAAAGCTTCCTCCAAAATCGAAAGAAAAGTTTCCTTTGGAGACGCAAAGTCGTTGTTGCACTATCTCTTCTGCATTGGGGGTAAAAATCTTTTTACGATTTCACAAACAGACCAATTTGTAACATTTTTACCACCATAGCAGAATATGAGAGGGCGAATCGGACAACATCTTATAGAAGCGTCTATTTGGCAAATCAAGGCTTCCTCCAAAATCGAAAGAAAAAGTTTCCTTTGGAGACGCAAAGTCGTTGTCGCACTATCTCTTCTGCATTGGGGGTAAAAATCTTTTTACGATTTCACAAACAGACTAATTTGTAAAGCCGCACCTCGTAAATCAATCAGATTATTGGATTTATCGGTTTTTAGTTTAAAATTAATTCTCGTTAATGAATCATTATGACATCGCATATACACTGGATTAGTTGGATCCTCAATGACTAAAAATCCGGGTGGAGCTGTTGGTGCAAACGAGTATAAAATATATCCCTGCTGGGCTCTATTTGATCTTTCGAGATTTATTTGGCAACTTCCTTCGATGACATCACATACTAAATTCACTACAATCACCGAGTATATATTAACATTTTGAGGAGCGATATGCCTACCACCACCATCTGGGTCATTATTATGTTTGAGGATGGTTGAACCGTTGTGTAGTTGTCTCCATGCGGTATCATAGTAAACTTTTCATTGATAAAATCATTAACGAATTTTTTAGTTCGTCTGCGTTATACCCAAGAAATTTAAAATTCGGTAGATCGGCTTCTGTTATATTATATACAGTTAGGAAATTTCGTTTAGAGTAATTAATGTTGTCATCGCTATGATCAATTATTACTTGAATTACTCGCTGGTTGATATATTCCATGTCGGATACAAGTTTATTTAATATTTCAATTCGTTTAATGATTTCACTCCGATTAGACTCATGGATAGCCTGTTGTAGCTGTTGACTGTGTTCTTGATTGATCTCTCTAAAGTATTCAATAATTCTGTTAAGATATATATTTATATATTTAATTGATTCAGGAGTCTGTCGAACCTTAAATCTCCAAAAGGCGGAATCCTGATCAACAAAATCAAAATAATTACCCGGCAGTGATGACTTTTTTATATTGAGGAGGTGTTCTTTATATGATGCGGTAATTTCATGGTATGATTGTTTATCCGTAAATAATCAGATTTTTTCGGTTCAGGTGGAGGTGTTAATTCAGGCCAACCCAGTATTGTCCTTATAGAACTCTGATAGATATCTATAACATATCCGGGTGACTTTATCTTAATGGCAGATAATATTGTTGGTTCATGAACCATTATAGCTATTTTGGATTCTTTTCCAGTAATGGATTTTATTCTGCGTTGTAATTCATTATTAATTTTTTCAATTTGGTATGACCCAGATGGTAACGAAACAATGTTCTAGTCAGGAGTGCCATCGGGTTTATTCTTATTAACAAACACCAGGGAATTATTCGGTTGTTGACCACCGAAAGGTGCTGATCTAATATTAGGCCAACTATGGTATACTCGTAATTTTGCTAGTGCTATCTCCTTCTCGGGAACCAAAGGAGGGAAATTCACACTGAATTCAGGATTCGTTGAGGTTATTGATATCATGCTGGTTTTCACCGGGGTTGTGTTTTCTGCTATTCGTTGAAGTAGTTCTTGCGATGTTGCCATTGTTATTATACTCATGTTGTTTCTCTAATTTTGACATCGCGGAATCATAAACACGTACCATCGCGGAAAACTCATTATCGGATATGATTGTATCATTGAGGGAGGACGATATCATCGAGGAAAATTTTGAGTACGCGGCTGACACAACATGGGATCTAACTACGTAATCCTGCAGTTTACCTTGGCTGCATGATGATATTTTTTATGGTGATATTTTTTTATTATTATTGAAATAATTCCAGCGATTGTTTTCGCCGCTGATATACAAATTGGAACAGCTATCGGGGCATTCATTGTCACCGAGGAGAGTATTAAACCTGCTCCGGTGATTACACCTGATACCGAGTACACGGTAACATCAACTGCGGTGATTCTTCGTCTGTATTTTTTTTATTTTTACTTGTTACTCCTCAGTGAGTGTTTTGAGTTTAGTTTGAAATTCTCTGACCTGATCATAGCGATACTGCTGTGACGTTGCCAATGATGCCATTTTATTTATTATAATAGATTTCAAATTGCTGGCGTTAAATTTGTCAGCGTTGAAAATCCTATGGATTTTTAATTCAGTTGTTTACTTAAATCTGCTACTAATTCCACATACCATGTTACTGAAACCCTAGCCAAATTATTATCAGTGGATGCGATTGTGAATCGTTCAGTTGTTAATTTGTCGATGATCGTTGATATCATAGTGTTGACCCCAGATAAACTCGCTGATGAAATATTAAATTGAGTCGGCGACACTAGTGTTAATCGATAAATACCTTTGACGGTCGCGTTGATATTTAATGTGTTAGTGGATGGTGTCCACGTAAATTGTCCATGTTGGATCGCGTGCACATTATTTACGAAATTGTTTTGTTCGTTAGGGATTTTTATTTCTTCAAGTTTTTCTATCATGCTCGGTAGATCATCCCTGATGACATCGTTGGTCGTTTTAATATCTTCGAGGTTTAACATATCTGCTATTTAATCTTCGATTATTTTTTATACTTCACCGGTTGCAGATATTTCCGTGGTGGGTTTTTTTAGGCTTTATAAAGATCTCCCCAAAATATCAAACATGTTATTTTATATAATTTCTCTCTAAAAAGCGATTACTCGTATATTCGTGTACGGTTGTATGTAGTCGTTTTCCCGATGATGATAGAACGTTGAGGACATTTGATACTTCTATACAGCATATTGGTGGGTCATTCATTTTCTGTGTTGGTAGCGTGGAATACCAGATAGTAGTTTTTAAGTGGTTTATATAACGCATAAATTCTTTAAGCGGTGTTAATCCATATGAATTAAAATAAACAATCTGCGATGGAACCTTCATTTATATTTATTTTTATTGCTTGTTTGTCAGATTCAAATTTGATATTTGAAGTTTAAGATTTATTCATTATGAGATGACCTGTACTTTACAAAATAAACACCAGGTATTGACCTCTTTTCTGACCTAGCTTCAGTGTTGTAAAGAAGCTTTTAAAATGATTGGTTGGTTCGAAAGACTTTATGGAGCTTTGTATAAATATCTTTCCATTTTTAGTTGGGTCATACGGTGGCCCCTTTCTTGTTTACGAAAAACAGGTATATAAATTATGTTTTGGGAGCGAACTATTGAGTAGAACTTGGGCTTTTAGAAAATTAAGTTGTGTCGTTTTGAGTTATTTTAAATTACCTTGTACTGGAAATTATGTCAATTCGTTTGGATCAAGAGAAATTATTTTGTTATTTATCTGGAAAAGAATTGTGCTCATAGAATATTATTACCAAGAACTGACTTCATCAAGTGACATCGTCTTCCATCTCGGATACTTCGCTAGGATTCGAACTTGGAATTATTTGGACATTTTATTTCTAGGGCTTTTGCAATTTCTCTAGTGGATTATATTTTGAATTATTTTTGGATTAATTTTGGAATTGATCCTTAAAACCGTAAGTTTATTCTTCTTTTCTAAAAAATATTTGTGCTCAATAATTGTTTATTAAGTATTTACAACCTTGTTATTTTCACTCTTTCTATGTTACTGTTTATTCGAGCCTAAGCACGTAACATAGAAATTGGGGGCTCGACCGGGATTGGGATCAATTGGAATTTCGCTAGAAATTTTTACAGAAAACTTGTTTTAAGTTTGAATTCCCCTAGTTTTTGAATTGTTTAAAACATTTTCGTGAAAATCTTTAGTGAGATTGACATGCTTGTATTAAAATTACATCTAAAGAAGAACTATTTCTTTCTAATCCTACTCGGGAGCAACTATATCTTTTCAAAAAAGATGAGTTGATTCAACTTGCCAGAAAATATGATCTTTCTGAAGTCAATGCTTCTTTAACGAAATAAGATATCAAACAGTTTTGGTCCAATATTTGGTAGAAAAGAATGTTTGGGAAAAAGTGCTTTCATTTCGGTCAGTAAGTCTGCATCAGACTCTGACATTAAAATAAAGGAATTAGAATTAAAATTCAAGATAGAATTAGAGTTGAAGAAGCTGGAATTTCGAGAAAGGGAGAGAGAGACAGGAAAGGGAGAAAGAAAGACAATTACAATATGAAAAAGAGCAGAGAGAGACAGGAAAGGGAGAAAGAAAGACAATTACAATATGAAAAAGAGGAGAGAGAGACAGGAAAGGGATAAAGAAAGCCAATTACAATATGACAAAGATAGTGAAGAAAGGGAATATCAATGTAGAATGAAAGAAATAGAGCTGGCAAGTGTAAACACTTTCATACTTTAAATCCAAATTTAAGTTTTGATTTAGCAAGGAATATTAGATTAGTGCCCTCTTGAAGAGAAAAAGAAGTAGACATATACTTCATTCGTTTTGAAAAAGTTGCAGAAAATTTAAAGTGGTCAAGGGACCATTGGAGTCAGTTATTGCAATGTGTACTTACTGGTAATGCTAGTGAGATTTACACTTCACTGTCAGTTCACCAAAGTGGTGACCATGATGTGGTTAAAGAATGGATTCTAAGGGATTATGAGTTAGTCCCTGAAGCTTATCGGCAAAAATCCAGAAATTATAGAAAAGAAGCTGGACAAACTCATGTCGAATTTGCTAGAGAAAAAGAGCAGTTGTTTGATAGATAGTGCTTAGGCAAGACAGTAGAACAAGATTATGAAAATCTCAAGCAAATGATATTAATTGACCATTTCAAAAACTGTGTCCATATTGAAGTTAAGTCTTATCTCGATGAGAATAGGATTGAAACCTTGGAGAATGCGGCTCGAGCTGCTGACGAATATTCTTTGACAGAAAGTTAATTTTGTTAACAAGACTTCTACTCAACAGTCTTCTGGCAGAAAAGTATTTCAGCCTAATACCAGCCCTTTTAAAACTCAAACTAGCACAACTTTTAAAACTCAAACTTCAGAGAAGCTTGATTCTAGATCCTTGTCCCTTCCGACGTGTAACTATTGCAAGAAAAAAAGGACACGTTATTTTTGATTGCTACAAATTGAATAAGAGGCATCATAATCAAGACAGACCTGTTCCTAATGCTCTTATTTCTAAGAGGTCAAGGTCACGGTCATATATTGAAAGCAATACATTTGTTGGGTCTAATAAACCCTAGTCTGATTTAATTATGGAGAATTATGAACCATTCATATCAAAGGGTTCTATATCACACTTGGGTGATTCAGCCAATCCCACTCCAATTGAAATTTTAAGGGACACAGGAGCTTCTCAGAGTCTTTTTTTGTCAGATACTTTGCCTTTTTTTTGAGCAGTCTTCTTCTAACGAAAGTGCTCTTATTCAATGAGTAGAGTGCGGCTTTGTTAATGTTCCTCTCCATTGTGTAAATTTGTCATCAGACTTAATATCAGGACCTGTGACAGTCGGAACAGTCTCGATTTTACCCGTTGAGGGCATTCATTTACTGCCTGGCAACGACTTAGCTGGAGACAAGGTTGTGGTTAATCCACTTGTAACTGACAAGCCTGATTTGAATCAGAAATTTGATCCAATTGAAAAAGAATTCGCTGATATATTTCAAGCTTGTGCAGTTACCAGAGCTATGGCAAAGAAAGCTCTCGAGAATGACGTTGATAAAGGCAGTATTCCTTTAGCTGATACGTGTATAAGACAGGCTGTTGATGAGGTCACTTTTACTGCTTGTTTGGATCAATCAGAAGGTATTGATCATAGTGATCCTCTTTTAACAACTCTTTCATTTTATTCTAATCATGGTGATAAACGACATTCACTTGTCGTCGCAAAGGAAAAAGATCCTGAGATCTCCTGTTTCCTTCAAAGTGCCATAAGTGAGACTAAAGAGACTGAAGTTCCTGTCTGCTATTTCATTAAAATGGAATTCTTATAAGACAATGGAGACTTCCCGAGGTACCTGATGGTTATGAGTGGCCGTTGAACTATCAAATAGAAGTTCCAAAACCTTACATACAGGAAATACTTAATCTGTCCCATGAAACTCCTTTGGCTGGTCATGTAGGGATTAATAAAACTTATCACAAGATCTTGACTCACTTCTATTGGCCAAAAATCAAAAGTGATGTTGCCAAATACTTTAGATCTTGTCCTACTTGTCAAAATGGTAGGAAAACCCAATCAGAAGATACCTAAGACTCATTTACAACCTATTCCTGCAGTTGACTAACCATTTAGTAGAATTATGGTAGATAGTGTTGGTCGATTACCCAAGACCAAGTCAGGTAACCAAACTTGTTGAACATTGTGTGTGCGTCAACAAGGTTTCCAGAAGCAATTCCGTTGAGGAATATAAAATCTAAAACAATAGTAAAAGCTTTGATAAAGTTTTTTACTCAGTATGGCCTTCCAAAATCTGTTCAGTCTGATTCAGGTTCAAACTTCATGTCTGGAATTTTCCAACACGTTATGTATGAATTAGGTATTCAGCAATTCAAATCTTCTGCCTATCACCCTGACAGCCAAGGGGCATAAGAAAGATTCCATCAGACTTTGAAACATATGATCCGATCATATTGTTTTGATATGGATAAAGATTGGGATGAAGTCATTCATTTACTATTGTTTGGTGTTAGAGAATTAGTTCAAGAAATTTTAGGCTTCAATCTCTTTCAAATGGTTTTTGGACACACTGTGCGTGGACCATTGAAGTTAGTGAAAGAGAAACCTCTCTCTAATGAAGATACTGATATCAATCTTCTTGATTATGTTTCCGATTTTAGAAAGAAGTTGTGAAAGGGTTGTGAGGTCGCAAGAGTAAATCTGTACTCTGCTGAATCTACAATGAAATCAAGATATGATAAAAAAATCGAAGGAAAGGAGTTTTTAGCCTGGCAATAGAGTCCTGGCTTTCTTACCATTGCTACAAAATCCTCTTCAGGCCAAATATTATGGTCCATACACAGTTGACAGGAAAATTAATGACATAAATTACATCATAAATAGTCCTGGGAGGCGCAAACAAAAACAACTCTGCCGTATAAACATGCTAAAAGAGAATATTGAAAGAGATAGCCCTGTTAAACCTGTAATTAATTTAGTTATATCTGTCCCACTCAGTGAAGGAATATCATAAGATTCTACTGATATTGAAATGACTAATCTTTGCAATTCAGAAATTATGAAAGATCTAGACCAGAAACTTTCACATTTGTCAGTGCAAGAAAGAAATGAACTGAAACAGTTATTATTTGAATATGAGCACTTATTTCCAGATGTTCCTACAAGGACAAACACAGTTTTTCATGATGTTGAAATTGTAATTTCCATACATGTCAGACAACATCCATACAGGATGAATCCACTCAAACAGGAATATTTAAAAAACGAAATTCAATATTTGGTCCAAAAGTTGTCTTGGTGCAGTGGAGATATAGATTATCAACTCTTTAGAAATTTCTTTAGTCAGGCTCAGGCAATTCCACATGCATTTATAACGATAAAGTTGCACGACCCGAGATCAAGATATCGTATCGAACTTGATGAAATATTCGGTTTAAATCGTAAAAAAGATTTTTTACCCAAATAGCAGAGGGGGAGTGGGCGACAACGACTTTGCATTTCCAAAGGAAACTTTTTTTCGATTTTGGTGTGCCAAATAGACGCTTCTATAAGTTGTAGCCCGATTCGCCCTTTCCTCTTCTGCTATGGGGCTAAAAATCTTTCTTTTTCTTATTTAGGAGAAAGCCTTGGTTTGCCAAATAGATTCTTATATAAAGTAGTCGGATTCGCTCTCTCCTCTTCTGCTACGGGGGTAAAAATATTTTTTCGATTTTGGAGGAAGCCTTGTTTTGCCAAATAGACGCTTCTATAAAGTTGTCGGATTCGCCCTCTCTGCTGCTACAACTAATATAGGTATTAGATTCAGTCTACCAATATGTTATGTTATACACAATGCTGGACGTTTAGTATTTTTTAACGTTTCCACTTGTCTCGAAGAACTTCGTGTTTACATTTATTTGGAAAGACTTCCCAAACATTTTTGCAATTTTTTATTTGTACATTTTTCGAAGTTACTTTAATTAGCATCATTATTGTCATACTTTTAAACAGAGTCAAAAAAATGCCATCAGTGTGTTTAGTTTTCACCGCGTACAGAATGCAGATGTAAGTCAAGAGATAACACGTGTAATTCCAAATTTCCAGTCCTCATTTAAATATTTTCTGGCGGTTCCATAAAATTAAACTATAATGACCTTCTTTTCTCGTTTAAGTGACTTTGTTTTGAGATTATGTACTGTAAAGAAGAGTTACTGTGCGATTGTTCGAATCTGTTTTGTTCTGGTTTTATGGTTTAACGCCATTTTTCAGCACAATATAGGCTTTACATGGCGGCCAGTATTAATGGTGGAGGATGAACCCAGAAAACTTCCGGAAAGAACCGCCGACCCACGAGAAGCTACTGGCAAGCTTTCTCACATAACTACATTAGCCGAATCTTAGACTCGAACCCACGCAGACAGAGAAGAGATGGCAGTGATCCGTAATGGACAGCGCTGTAGACCATTCGGCCACTTTTTGAATCTGTACTGGTGATTCAGGCAGATCACTCTGCCGTGTTTTTGGTGAAGGTAGATGTCAGTCTGCTGTTAATTCGAATTATGTACTGGTGTCAGTAGAGGAGACAATTGTTATGTTTTGGGATTATGTCTTGCTGCATTATGTGAGTCACTGCTATGTTTTAGGGTTATCTACTGATGAAGCAGGTGCATTTTGCCATACTACCATATTCCTAGTTCACTGAGTACACGTACATTCAAATTTCTGTCAGTTACTGGTATAAAAGAAAAAAAGTTTAATCTAGATTGGCTGATTTGGGAAATATTAATAAAAATTCGGTTATGTACTTCCGGAAAGATGGCCGCCATCGCTTAACTGCTCGAGATAGGCTCTTCCGATTTTGTGCTATATTTATGATATTTGTGCTTGTTCTCTATAATCGTCTGCATTATTGTGTTTCATCATGCATTGGCTGTTCCGTTCGTATGTGTTAATTCATCTCCTTGCTTTGGAAACAAGAACAATTAAATATTTTCTCAGCTGTTTTGTCCCAATGTTAAGACGTCATTTGTTTTTATAATAAACCACCGTCACGTGACCGCTTACAATACGACGGTCCCTTATTAATTGGATTAAATGACCACACCTTGTTTCTAGATACTACATTGTGCTCAAGACTAAACGAACTGGGAAGCGAAAAAATAAAACGTTCTGTCAAAACTGGCCGGCGTAGAACAGGAAGAAGAATTCCATTTATCCCCTTTTCGCCCGTAACGGATACACAATCTAAAAATTCTGCCGTTAATGTTAATAACCTGGTTCAAATTCCTCTTGAATCGTAAACCATTGTGTCAACTGTCCCAGGGATACCACTACGTATTGCATTATTCAACCCTCAATCAGTAGGATCACCAGAAAAGCGCACAGAAATTGTTAATTTTATCAACGACCAGAATATTGACGTCTTCTTCCTGACAGAAACTTGGTTACATTCCGCAGGTGATGAATCTAAGTGTGAGGATTTAACACCCAGTGATTACTCCATCAAGTCGTTCCCCCGCAACTCTCGCGAAGGTGGAATTGCTGTAATTACAAAAAATTCGATGATCAAATGCCTTAAGTACAACACAACCTTCAATTTTTGCCACACATCGTTTGAACTAGTCCAAACAACGCTGACACTAGAACAAAGGTCAGTCCATTTTTTCTGTCTCTACCGTCCTCCTCCTAGTTGAGAAAACAAGCTGACTGAATATCTCTTTTTGGAGCAGTTTCCAAATCTTCTAGAGTATGGAAATTCGATAGGTGGTAACCTAATTATTCTTTGAGATTTCAACTTTCCCTTTGACTGTCCTGCTAAACCATACATGTCCTGCTAAACCATACATGTCAAAACGCCTAGATTCCATTCATGTTTTCAATCTTAAACAGTCAGTTAACCAACCTACCCATAAACGTTGTCACATTTTCGACTGGTTTCTTTATAGATCTGATGATCATATTCTGCAATCCACCCTTGTATCTCACGAACTTGCATCAGATCTCCTCTGCAATGTATGCCATCTCGACGTATCAGTCCGTAACCCTCCACCTCTATTTGCTACTAAGAGAAACCTCCATTTGATAAATAGAACCAAAGTCATGAATGACATTAAAGAAAACCTAACAACTTTCTTACATCCAACAGTTGAACAACTTGATAACTGACTGCGTTCATTGCTTGAAAAACATGCCCCAGCCACCAAAAGTAGAGCAACAATAAAAAAAGTGCTCTCCATGGTATAGCAGTTAAGGACCAGCTTTGCACTGCTAAAAGCTATCGCCGAAAAGCAGAGAGACTTTGGCTTTCCACCAGATTCACTATTCATAAACAAATCTACGAAGCCACTAAGAAGAACGTCATAAATATAGTCCATTTAGCCAAATCATCCCACTACAGTACTAAGATCACGGAGAGTTCCAGCTGCAATAAGATCTTCGAGATAACTAACAAACTAATGTCAAAGAACAAATGTACACCACTTCCGTCAACCTTCTCTCCACTAGACTAACCAGACCAATTTGCAAATTTCTTCGATGATAAAGTACAAACCATTAGAGATTTGCTTGTCAGCTCAATTTCAACTGATTCGTCACCATACAATTGTGATGCAGAATTTCAGCGACAACCGTTAGGAGCATTTGAATCAGTTTATATTGATTTAGAACGGACATTCGGGATGAAAAGTGCACCAAAGTCTTGTGAACTTGATCCAATTCCGACATCACTGCTGCTTGAGTGCTTAGACCCAAAATTGCCTTCACTAACTGATGTTATTAATATCTCTCTCCCATCAGGGGCATTCCCATCATTTTTCAAAACTGCCATCGTAAAGCCACTGCTGAGGAAACCAAAATTGGACCATAATGATTTAAAGAACTACCGCCCAGTTTCTAATCTCCCTTTCATATCAAAAATCTTAGAAAAGGTTGTTCTAACTCAACTTGTATCTCATTTGAATTCAAACAGTGTTTTTAGCAATGTACAGTATGCATATCGCCCTTACCACAGTACGGAAACTACTCTTCTGAAAATATTTAGTGACATTCTCTATGCTTTGGATAGTGGAAAGATTACAGTCCTCACTCTCCTGGATTTATCTGCAGCATTTGACTCAATAGACCATTATATATTGCTTCGCCGTCTCCAACATGTATTTGGCATTCAGAATATAGCCTTACAGTGGTTCAAGTCCTACTGAGTTAACAGGACACAAATTATATCTGCAAACGGAATACACTCCATCGCAGTTGACGTATGTTGTGGTGTTACACAGGGATCTGTTCTTGGACCTGTTCTCTTCATTCTGTATACTCAGCCGCTCTCAAGTGTTATAGATCATCTCACAGTGTCGCACCAATTGTATGCTGATGACACCCAAATATACAAGTCTAGCCACCCAACTGAAGTTGATGCTACCATCCATGGAGCAGAAAATTGCATTTTTGATGTGAAATCATGGATGACATGTTACAACCTGCAGATGAATGATAATAAAACTGGCTATTCTGATTACAAAATAAAGACTGTCATTCACATCCTTTACCTCATACAATAAATATCAGCAACACCAACATTAAATTCTCACAGTCAGTACGAAACCTAGGCGTTACTTTCACATTGCACCAACATGTCATGAACATATGCAAGGCTGCATCTTGAATTGAGACGCATCAGTTCCAGTCGTAAATATATTTCAGTTGATGCCACTAAAACACTTGTGTGTTCATTAGTACTTTCAAGACTGGACTATTGTAACTCAATTCTGTATGGTTCGTCACGATATTTACTCCAGAAACTTCAAAAAGTTCAAATCACAGCTGCACGGATCATCTTTGAAGTGACTTTAACAGAGCACACCTCACCACTTCTCTGTACCGTACATTGGCTTTCCATTCGATACAGAATCAAACACAAAATTTGTTCTCTGTTCTCTGTTTCACAGACAGACTCCAGTCCAACATACCTATCCAGCCTCATCCATGTGTATACACCAGCTAGATCCTTACGCTCTTCTTCTGATAATCGTATACTCATTGTTCCCAAGGTGAAAACAAAGTCATATGGACAACGTTCATTTGTACACCAGAGCCCGGGGAGGTGGAACGAATTGCCCATTCAAATTTGACACAAAGTCACAGTGGTCCCTTTTAAGAGTGCTCTTAAGACTCACATGATTCGACTGCAGGGACAAACTTAGCGACCTAATCATGTTTTGTATCTTATATGTTTTCAGCATGTTTTTATGTTTTCCAATTTCATTGTTTTTGTCATTTGTTGTTCTGTAGTGTAGTCAAATCATTATTGATGGTGTAAAGCGTTTAGAGCTTCGTAAGATTAGGCGCTATACAAAGTCCTCATTATTATTATTATTATTATTATTATTATTATTATTATTATTATTATTATTATTATTATTATTATTATGTGCATTTTCCCCTTTGTCCTTTAATGGTATATTTCTTGGCTGACAATTGTATTAGCTCATTTGTTTCAGGTAAAACACCTAATCAATTTGGATTAAGAAATAAAGAATCTCCTCAAGGGCAAAGGTAAGACTTACGATTCAGCACGATTGAAAATAAACATGTTTTTACATTAGATTATTCACCGAACTTGCTGAGAGGTCTATTTCATATTTCGGCTTTTTAAGAAAAAACCTTAACAGTTCTAACCACCTGCCAAATTAAACATTGCATTGTACGTTTTTTTTAAAAACTTTTTTGAACTATTGTATTTCTCATGATCAGCCTAAGTCGACGACTTTTTTGGATTTTTTTAAAATTACGAATCACATTACACACACACATATATATATATATATATATATATATATATATATATATATATATATATATATATATATATATATATATATATATATATATATATATATATATGTATATATATATATATATATACACACACACATATATATATATATATATATATATATATATATATATATATATATATATATATACATATATATATATATATATATATATATATATATATATATATATATACATATATATATATATATATATATATATATGCCGAAGTAGTTCCCAGATGTGACCAATCTTAGTACCACTGAGCCCCACCTACCATGCCCGAGAGAGTGAAGCTGTCTCTGTGCAAAGGCTGTTTCAATTAAATCTCCTTCACGCACAGGTTATATTGTGCACCTATCATTCACCTATCATTCACCCCCATCATCACACTCATTACCTATATACACTTATCAAAGTCCGATGGCGATGGGCGACTGGCAAAGCAATAGGTAGAGACGCTCAATGGGATTTGTAGAGATTTTGTAGAAACCTGCATGTAGGTGGCCCTTGGACAAGTGGTCGCTCTGCTCTGTACCCAGGGCAGCAGGAAGTTTCGCATGCTAAGAGCACAATGCTTAATAGACCACATACGTGTCCAGACTACCCTTTGCATTGCCCCAAATGACCCAAGGCATCCAAAGCGTGTACGCACAGCCTTCTACATCGTAAATCTGAAGTAGTTTTCCACCAAGCTCGATTTCCAGAAGCGCATAGATGACGAGGGGTCCACCAATGACCAAATATGTGGAAATGTCTACGATAAATGGAACAAGCTTAAATATATGATAACAGAAGCAGCTATGGCTACTCTGGGTCCTAGGAAGCAAATTCATAAAGGCTGGTTTAAAGGGAACAAAGCTGCCATTGTAGCTCTTTTCTCCAGATAGAACAAAGCATTCATCGACTTGCAGAATGATCCAAATTCCATTCTAACATAAGACTGCTTCAAATCCTTTAATGAGGCTCAGAGAGAAGTCCAATGCTTTGCCGACACTAACAACTCAGAAGAGTTCTACAGCGCCAACAGGCCAATCTACAATCGGCCCGTTTAAAACAGAACTGTGGCAGGCAAATGGAAAGTATGATATCCCAGCGTACGTGTACAAGGTTCTCAGTGAGCAGAGTCTGGAGACATTTCCCGATGTGCTAATCAGCATTTGGTCTAATGATGAGATGCCAGACGACCTCCGCAATGCATCAATTTTGGCCCTCAATAAAAATAATTAGTAATGGCACACGTGCGCACTGCAATAACTACAGAAGCGTCCACTTGCTCTCCGTAGATGGCAAAATACTTGCTCGCATCATTCTCAACAGGCTTATGTTGCGCAAGTGTCATAATATAACCTCCCCGAGTCTCAATCTCTTCTTCGCACAGTTACTGTTCCGTTCCATTCAGGGCTTTGGCCTTGGTATCTACATTAGATATTGCCTGGATGGATCTGTATTTAATTTCAAACAAACAAAAAGACTCATCACTTAAACTCTCTTTGCAGATGACTCTTCCTTCATGGCCCATAGGGAGACTCAAATACAGGTAAGTGTATACATTTTATCTCAATGTGGCAAATATCCTAGGAAAGTCAGAAGTTCTCTTCCAGTCCGCCCCAAACTGTGTCCCTTCACAACCCTGTATAACCAATTGCGACATGCAACTGGATCATATGGACAATTTCAAATACTAAGTCAGCACGATATCCAATGATTGATCCTTGGACAAAGAGATCACTGCGAAGATCCAAAAGGCCGGTCAAGCACTCTGACTACTCCGCACCAAGGTCTTGCAGTACAAAAATATACGCCTGTCAACAAAGATGAAGGTTTACAATGCACTTGTCCTTGCGTCTCTTTTATGGCTTTATGTGGACTGTCTACCGAAAGCATATCAGTCAGTTGGAACAATTCCACCAGCACTCCCTGAAATCCATCATGCAAATCAAGTGGCAGGACCGAATCCCCAGTGAGGAAGGTTTTGATTCAATCAACACAACAAGCATCGAAGCCAATTTGTTGGACAGGCCATGTCATCCGCATTAATCAAAACAGAACCCTAAGGCAGATGTTCTTTGGCAAGCTAGCCCAGGTCAACCGAAACCAGGACCACCCTCGTAAGAGGTACAAAGACAATCTCAAGACGCACATCAAATATGCAGACTATCAACTCCACCAGACAGAAGTTATGGGTAAGCGCTGACCAGAAAATCTAGTTCCACCTTCGAGGGTGATCTACTTAGCTTTTTCTGGTGCTCGTGAAATACGTAACAGAGCTGTGTCCCAACCATCCCTAACTACTGCTGTCTCATGCCTCACCTGTAATTGCCTGTGTGCATCAGAATTAGGACTATGTAGCCACATGCGCGTCAAACATCAATGAGATAAAAACAAAACTGTTTCCCACAGACCGAGGGACTACCAATATATATGTTGTACTGCTAAATAAATTTGTAAACAAGGCAGTATCTCAGTGATGGTCGTCTCTTTTAATTCAAGCCATTTTCCATTATAGTCATCCTCAGGTGTATATATATATATATATATATATATATATATATATATATATATATATATATATATATATATATATATATTATATTTTGAACTATATTTGCAAATAAACAATTTGACAGCATTGTTATGTAATGTAGATAATTGCTTTTAGGGCAAAATAGGAACAAAGTTATATTTATGTAGAAATATGTATTCACAAAAATTTACTCGAAAGCCATAAGAAATGATTACAAACCCTTTCATATTCCCTAAATAGAAATAAACATATTAGTGAAATTATTTCAATAAAGTTTATAATGTGCTTCAGTGTATTTGCAAAATGTATGAATGTACGTCAGATACTGGGATTCATAGACCAGCCATTTTTGTAGCACTCCCATAAAAAGAACCATTTTATACTCAGCAGTTTAATTGCTATGCAAACATTTATATGCTCTCTTTGATCAATGATGGTCATGATGCGTATATTCAAATAGACGCATGCTACTAAAATATTAATAGAAATAAGAGTTATGTTTTATCACTTCGTATTGTTCGATCTAGCTAAATGATAATTTCGTTGCAGAGTGAGATCAAAGAGACTCCCAATCAACGGCTCAGTCAACGCACACCAGAGAGCAGTGTCGCAGATGTTGACTCATCTAATGAAGACTCCAGCCCACCAGAGTCCTCAAATGACTCACCAGGTAAAATTAAACGTAACGTTCTTTCTTTTTTTGTACTAGCCATTCTCAAAACCTACCAGGTACATTAAAAACCTTTGATTGGTTTTAAGGACACTTTGAGAAGTCAGATCTAACTTCCAGTTAATGATCAACTACTTTATCCTTGCATATGCTGAAGCCAGTTGTTGAAACAGAAAAGCTGTACCACAAGTGAGTTATGTACATAAACAAATCATATGTATGAGCCAATATATATAGGTGAATATACGATAAATGCTATAGATGAAGCCTGTCGTGTTCACAATATCGCATATTGAAGCAATGATCTTGAACAGCGTCATCTCGCAGATATAAAATTGATCCATGCACTGAATTCAATCCGAATAAATCCTTCAATGAAAAATTAGCATCTTGGATAATAAAAGCAGCGATGAAAGGTAAATTAATGATGTGTTCTGGTATTTGATATGGAATCAATTTATTATTCTCCAACTGGATGCTGTAAGGGTAAATTGGTAATTAATAAACTTGCCAACGCGGCAAAAGTTACAAATTCAACTGCGGCGAATTGGTTATCCTGACAGTCAATATGGCAAATTTATCTACCGCGTCCCACAAGGATTCAATACGCATCGTTTGATTTTAATATCCCAAATGAGATTCATCAGGCCGATATATTATTTCTACCACATGATACCTTCAAAAAACATACTTATGAATACGCATTATTGGTAGTCGATTTTGCAAGTAGGTACAAAGAAGCTGAACCGCTATCAACAAAATCATATACCAAAGTTGCTTCAGCGTTTAAAAGAAGTTATCGTTGAGATCCTCTGCGATGGCAGTTTTCTTCAAGTTGATCCCGGTAAAGAATTTCAAGGTGAAGTATCATCAGTGATGAAGCAACATAACACTACGATACGACTAGGACCCATTGCAATCCATCGTGATCAGGCAATTGTTGAGCGGTTTAACGAAACTCTAGCTGATAAATTGTTGCATTATCAGTACGTGAAGGAATTCATTGATCATAAACGATCTCATGAATATGTCAAACGATTACCAGAAGTAGTTGCAGCACTCAACAACGAGGTTACTCGGACGCTAACATGAAACTGGCTACAGCAAAAACAAAAAAAATATATAAAAACAAAAATCATTGATTTTCAAATGCAGATATTACTTACCGATGTCACAGTGAGATACTTATATGAGCCCGGTGAACTTGAATGTGGTAGAAGAAGATCAACTGATCGGATATGGAGTGTCACAGCACATAAAATATTTGACACGGTAACATCTAAAAATAGACCAACAATATATAGACTAGATCCAACTGCGCCACAACGGAGTTTTATCCGTGAACAATTACATGTTATTCCGGATAATAATCAATTACCACAGCGTGGTCTCAGTTAATAACAATTCTCCGAAGTTGATTTATTCTTCTTACTCGCGATCCTGCGAGATAAATTAAATTTGACCGCTCGATGATTCATCGACGATCTATACAACAGTATCAGTGATAGTTAATCCCTGAGAAGAATGTATCGTCTTCGCGTAGCCTAACACATATGGGGATTTATCAGCGCATCTTCTACAACGTTGATATCAACCAATACAATATCATTTAAAACAAGTTATTGTCGCTCTGATTTTCTCGGAATATCAACTTCGATGTTGTGTCGTCGTGTATCCTTGGGCCTATAGCATAGCGGAACCGGCTCCATCGTAAACTATTCTTTGTGTGTTTCAAATAATTTTACCTGGAGAAGATCTCTGATTTTGTTTTAGCTGGTGACAACCAGATCCGTTGGTTTCCACATTTCCCAGAAATCGTCAACGGACATTTTAGGGATTGTTTTACGTGTTTTTTTTCACATTGTATGTTGTTTGGTTGTAGTCTTATTGCAAATTTTAACTCGGTTAACCCTTCGTCAAGTGACAGATAATCTGTATTGATCTCTTCGTAATAATCGATATTATTTTTTAGCCATTCGTGATGAGATTCCCCGACAAACAGCAGTGGTTGACCGTGATCACCACTCATTATCAAAGCGGTGTTTTTCTTTAATAGCCACGTAAGAAATGGTTTGAGTAGCTCTGATGATACTGTTCACACTTCATCCCATATAATTATCCGCGGAATATATTTCGTTCCCAATCTATCGGTAGTCCACGTAGTTCCGCTCCATTGTACAAGCGTTAACCTTTCTGGATTTCATCTCTCATGCAAGACAATGAGTGGGGTCAGCACAATCATATCAGAATTCTTCCTAAATAAATCAATCACTCGTGTTGTCTTTCCACATCCTCCTGGATCGTTCAAATAAACCGTTTTATGTCTGGTTATCGGATTGTATATAGACGGATACGATGATATATCCGTGTTGTTATCCTCGCGGTAATTATCTTCGATGGGAACGTCAGCCGACTCGCAGTATTCGTGTAACGTCTTCTGTTTTATTCTCCAAGTTCCCCAATCACCCCCCAACATCGTATACTCTTCAATTGATTTCCGATGTTTTTTATCGAAATAGAATGAGTCAGTCGCAACCCTAACAGCGATATCAGCAAATGTAGTTACGTTCGGGAGTAAATTTATCACAAAAATCACATAACATAACATCGAAGATCTCAAATGAGTATAATGCGGCGAATCTCCTTTGAAGTATTCAACGATAGTCTCTAATCGCTCCCTGTTGGATAAATAAGCTGTTGTTCTCGATGTGAATATTTCCTTCGCGGTTGTATCAGCGATAATAAAATCTAGTTCAGTGTCGTCAAACACTAACCGTGTACATCGCTGTTAATGTCCAGCTCCACCTTGAGTAAACTTTCCGATTATTTTTCTTCCGAGATCCTTCACTTGGCGTTCTAAATATCTTCTCATATCCCAATCATCGCATTTTTTCAGGAGTCGGTAACCACACATCAGTCTGCGCCCGATATGAAATTATCGTGGTGGAAACGGTCAACGACGTTAACATTTGTTTATCTAACAGAAATCTCAATAATGCTATCGGAGCCCATTTTTTCGTTGAAAGATGTTTTCCAACCCAGACATAAAATATAGGATGAAGAACATCGGCGAATTTAAGTGATGTTACCCTGGTAAAACCGGTTAGATCAAAATTAGGTAGTGCTCCATTTATCACTACTCTTGTAATCTCGTGCGTAGGGTGGCCAAATCGTACAAAGTATTCACCGCATTCTCCGTATCCGAGAAAACTCCCAGGGTAACACGCTGCCATGTCAATGGAGATCATATCCAGTAGATCATGTTTCATGTTATTACAATCGAATGTACAATCGAATATATCTCCGTGATAATATTTTACCATTAGACACACAGGAAATACTCGTTCAGAACTACTCCATGCATGAGAATTGTGGTCAACGATTTCAATCGGACTTCTTCTTAATTAATAATTTGACTCATATAAAATATCTCCTGTGATAGTTTTCACTGTAATCGGAAATTTTAATTTCTCTTCTAACTCGATAACATCATTTATTGAAGCGCCTGTTTGTTTAACTGATTCCCCCCATGCAGCTATTTTAGATTTTCTTAACACGGTTAATCCATTTCCTCGCAGAGCGTTTTTGAAATGTTATATGATTAGCTCTGCAGCGCAGTTCAACACAGTTGAAACTATCATCTGAGGGAGTTTTTTTACGTCTGGGATATTTATCCGATAAAGCCCATAAGTTAACGCTGTTACAGGATATGACCGATGGTAGTATCTGTTATCAATTCCAATCAATATACCCGGTCTAGTTTTATCGGTCACAATTACAGGTTTTTTCGTTGAATCAAGTACACGTTCACGATGGTCGTATACTCGCCAAGTTCTTTTGTCTGCTCCTTTTTCATCACGTTTATAAATTTTGCTGTATTTGACCTGAATTACGTATCTAACATTCTCAAAATTTATCTTCGATAATATTTCCCTGGCGCAAGAATCCGTCATCTTATAATCAAAACAAGAAACCCGAAACGTCGAAAATGTATATCTGGCACCATAGTTGTTAAATTTTCTTTTACCTTGTCAGATACTGTTTTTTTTATCATTGATAACATTGAAGGAAATTTTATTTTTGGGTCTAAGTCGAAAATTATCTCCTTTTTTTCGTTTTAACCGCAATGATCAGCTTTTTTATCATTACTGCTATTAAGATAAAGTATATTTAAATAAAAGATATTTAATTATATATGTACAACTGTAATTGGTTGCCCATTGGTTCAACTACCTGTTGTGGTAAATTCTGCAGGAAAGTGTTCTGTGGGAATCATTCACGAAATATCCGTCGAGGAAGCTTAGGCCCACAGCCATGTATCAACGGTGGTGTCGGGGTACGAGAAAAAACAAATTTATGTCTTGGCTGTGGACTAAAAAAATTATATAGCATTGACATGGTATTATGACCATCACAATAAAATTTCTCCGATACAAACTCCTTTTGATCAACTCAGTAGAAAAAATCCTTGATGTTCAAAAAAATAGTTTAGATAAGTAATATACGCATTAATATAATGAATCACAACGAATATGCTCTACATCCTATCTGCGATGGAATCGTCCGACATATAAAACGAAAAATTAATCTTTGTAATGTTAATAATATGGGGTATATTGTGATTATGGTCGGAAATAGTAAACAACGAAAACATTATAGCGCTCATCGTTTTATCGTTGAATGCTTTTCTCGGGGTAATTTGTAACGGTTTCGTAGTCGACAATGTTAATCGAAATCTTCTTGATAATCGTATAGAAAATTTACGTGTTGTAACTCCGAGAGAAAATTTCTCTTAATTCGGCTCCGAGAATAAAATCACAACAACAGAGACCAGTAAACTCAGCTGCTAAATATTTTGATGTTAATCGTAGGGATGTATTACGAGCTGCAGAGGGTATACATCTGACATTATACTCAAAAAGATTAAACAACAAAGTGGCATTTGCATTCGCGTGATTGTTTTAAATTACCGAATATTACAATTTAAATTTTAATAAATATTTTTGTATTTATATATGAACGACGAAATCGTATCAGCGATCGCCAAACAACTCGAAACTTTTCACCGCGATCACAAATTTAATAAAATGATTATGAAACCAGAAAATTTATTAGACATGTACGAGAAAATAAAATCATATCAGGAAAAATATATAAAAAGTCGAAAAATACACGATAACGTTGAAGAAATATTTGGAAGATCGGATAGTCACGATGAACATCGAAATGTTATAGAAGAATATAGAAACAAAGTATAATTTACAGAATAGCGGAGAACTCGCCCTGGGAGAACTCGCCCCATGGGGAACTCGCCCTGGGAGAACTCATCCCAGGTGTCAGGAGAAGTCGCCCCATAGTGGTTGGAGAAGTCGCCCCACTTTGCTTGGAGAAGTCGCCCCAAGGATAATATATAATAATTCTGAGATTTCGCGACATGTTTGTCAAGGCTTTATTTATTGTTGTTTTTCTTCAGCTTAATAATTTATTAAATCTATAAAAATTTGCAATTTTGTTTTCAACTTTTCCATGTGATCAACTCCACTTCTGTACTTAACGAAAAATAAGTGTTCTGTCCTTTTCACTCTGCTCTTCAAATCATTAGATGCGTTTTATTTGGACAAATAAGAGAGGATATAAGCATGATGGGATGTCTGCAGTTTCAGATATAAAATGGTTCCAACATAATAACCTAAGTCATCCTGAGATGACGTTATGACATTGACTTTTATAACGCGAAATCGACTGAATTGGCGCTGACCGTCAATAAACCAAAGTGTTATGTTATTATCTCTCTAACTGAACAATTTAATCTGATTTTTCATTGAGATTTGCTAACTATTAACAAATGATACTTAAACTCAATTTTAAAAAAAATCATTATTGATGCCTACTCAAGAAATGCGGTCGCTATCGCGTTAATCATCATGGCTAATGCGTAGAATTCGGATGGTTTCTGAAAGATCAGTTGTACTACATTATTTAGTTTATTTCTTCATTTTTGTCAGTGTTCGTAATTTTATTATTTCTCAATAATAACACACTATTTCAATTTAAAAGAGAACTTTAGAAACTATTTCGCTACTAAATTACCGATGTAAAATAAAGAAGATTACGTTATTTATTAATATATAATAACACAATGATCACGCGTAATAGACCAAAATTTACTAATGAGGCACAAATCAAAGTCGCTGACTCGTTAACTCATTATATACGTTTCTTTCCTTAATGCATACATTTTTGCTGTATCAATATACGTCTATCATTCCAAAAAGGTAATGATACATAGGTAACGCTTTTTATGCACGGCAATGTTTATTTTGGGGAGGAAAACAAAGGGTTTTGTGAGTACAAAAGGCGGTCAAAATTGACTTGCACGTTTATTATAAATAATACAACCAAATAAATGGTTATTGTTGTTGCATATAATCTTTAATATGAATAACTTACGTTATTTTGTCCTAATAATATGAAATCAAAATCATGGGATTTAATAAACCCTTCGGAAATGTAATCATGTTTCCTATATGTCTGAAAAGTATATCTTGATAAATCTGTCAAGTAATATTTCGACTAATTTTAGCATAAATAATGCTTAATAATACGTACATTATCGATACATACGTGACAAAGAGATACCACGCTACGGAACACTTGATGGTAGCAGGCTAAGTTAGCATGATGAAAGGTGTCATGACGCCATATTTCAATTCTCAGTATAAAACAAAAACATCAAGTACAACGAGGACAAGCCACTAAAGTTATATTATATTCTTTGTACTAAAGACCACATATACGTAAGCGAATTAAATTAAAAAAATTGAATGACACTTATGTTTTTATTGGACATTGAATCAGTGATTCATACAACATTCATACCATTACGTTTGCATGACAAACGATAAAATATAATTAATATACAGGTGCAGCATATAATCTGGCACATTTATTAAGCAATGCATTAACACTTAGTTCATCGTTTTGGAACATATCCCACAAATGAAAGATTCGTCCTTGTTTTTCTTTATTTTTTCTGGTCTGTCTTTTTAGTTTCCTTTCCGAAACCATCTTCAGTTGACTAGGAAGGGCGTTTGCTTCCTTGTATAGAAGAATCACTACCAGATACAGTGACAGCTTTGATTTCATTGCACGGCGATTTAAGCGGTTATTCCAACCTTCAAAGACGTTGTTAGTTCTAATTGCCCTCTGGAATACTGACCATGTTGCTGGAAGCCATGTTGGATTTGTTATGCAGGTGCATTCAACATACTCCATCAGTTGTACTAACTGTTCAGTATTGGCCTTTTCCTTCATTTTGTAAAATGTATGGTTGATCAGTTCTTCAGGAAGGAATGGCAAGGCTAAGACTTTTCGAATGAATTTATATACTCCATCTTTCATGTTGTAGTCAAACTGAAATATTGCAAGAATATATATATATATATATATATATATATATATATATATATATATATATACACATATATATATATCAAATGTGTATATGTGTGTGTGTGTGTGTGTCTGTGTGTGTGTGTGTGTGAGTGTGTGTGTGTGTGTGTGAGAGAGAGAGAGAGAGAGAGAGAGAGAGAGAGAGAGAGAGAGAGAGATGACTGTGTATTTTAGTATATGATGTTATATGATTCCGACGGAATTGTGTGTACACATTATACATCAGGTTTACTGCTTTCATCTCTAATGTTTATTTAACAAATACATATTGTTGTAGCCGTATTACATCGTCATATTATTTCAGGAGCTTTTTTAAATGTTTGGTATAGCGGTAGTAGTATGGGGTATATACCTGCAATCCAAGTGACTGGGCTTGACGCCACACTGCTTGTCCCCAGTGAAAAGCACAACCATGGATTGGTTTTTTGAAAACTTTGTGCAAAGCAAACCAGAGACCGTGCTCAAAATCTACAACCATTTCCCTCACGTCTGGGCTACTGGGCAGCATGGTGAGGATACTACGGAAAACCTAGACAAATATGAATAACAGAATAAGAACACATTGTCTTACTATACAATATACCAATGATATGACCATGATGTTGTCTAAAAAATTTAAACACAAGTTTTAAGAAAACTTTGCATATAAAGTGTAGTACAAATAATACCTTTTATAGTACTTTTTCTGTCTCCTAGACATCAGTATGAAAGCGCCTGGAAACTGTTTAATTTCACCCGATGCTATCACAAACGTGTGGATGGACAGCAACTGATGAAACGGCTTCCTCACTAGTTTGAATGTCCCATCAAGATACCATGTTTTTGCATTGGCCATCATTTGCAGCCGTTGGTTTTGTTGCGAAAATAAGGTGAACGTGTCCACCTACTCTCACATCAGCCTTGAAAAAATCATCAGATGTGTTTTGCTCAATGAATTCGTTGTCCAGCTGAAGAAAAATACAAAAAGGGTAATACATATTTCTAATAGCTGCCTCGATTGGCGCTAATACGACATGATGCAACAGTGGTAGGCATTACTATAAACTGCCACACTGCACAAATCGTAGCGATATAACTGAAACATTGTTAAAGCTACGTTAAAAATCCAAATCTCTCTCTCTCTCTCTCTCTCTCTCTCTCTCTCTCTCTCTCTCTCTCTCACACACACACACACACACACACACACACACACACACACAAACACACACTATACGTAAAAAACTATCATCTTAATTGAAATAAGTTCTCATTCAGTATTCTTGCAACATTCAAAATGTTTACATATGAATATTAAATGTCATACTTTAAATTGTAAATATGCTGGCTATGACGGTCTTCTCCGCTGTCGTGTGTAGTTAGCAACTTTTACAACGTTGTTGTAATTTGATCTTGAATGTTCAGGCAGACGAACATCGACATGCCCATCCATAACTCGGGTAACAAATGTGGCTGCCGGCGCAAACAGATCTCGTCGTGCTTCTTCCTTGATCTAATATATATATATATATATATATATATATATATATATATATATATATATAATGATAATTTATTGGGCAGGAATAATCGCTGTTACCCTTCAATTTCATTGCAACAATGGCTACATACAAAGACCTGTTTCTAGTAGTTGTTAAATCAATTACCATTTTGTGCATTTCAAGAGATTTTATAATCCCTGGCATTCCTTGATGAGTGTGCTGCCCGTCGATTTGACCAAACCCATCAGCAGCCTGGCGTAACGTTATAAGACAAGCTGCTGTTCTATTCCTAACACAGCACCGCCAATTAGTGTAGTGTCTATTTTAACGCTGTAAATGGATCATAAAACTAATATAAATATTTGCATGCATAGAATACACTACTTATTATCAAATATATATATTTAACAATGGTGTTGTTTACATTACTAATCTATATAATAGGCTCAAAACAAATTATGTAAATAGAGCATGAATGCTTTTTAAATTAGTTCAATTAGTGGGCATACAAAAAACAATATGTGGCATTGCACTGAAATTGTTGTTATGCAGTTATAACATCTTACGCTACAAAAGATTAATGAACAAATAAACCAATAAACATACCTTAACAACGAAGGTGAAGCCATCATTACTGACTAGCTTACATTTTCCTCGTTGAGTACCACTGTCAATAACTTTAAATGTTATGTTACTTTCATCATCATAAGTTATCAAATTTGAGGTTATATTTTCTTCAATGGAGTCCTCTTGGATTTTCTAAGGTACAGAAAATGATACTTTTGTTATATCCAAGGAATCATTCCTTGTGCTGCTCGCAACAGGCATTCCTAAAGTGTCAGCTTCGGTACAGTCATGGCATGCACAATCTAGGTCTGTATTGTTTTTTACTACCGTACGATATGCATCCCTTGTGATACCTAAAATGGAGCAATTACAGTATGAAACGACAACAGTGGAAATATCTAAATATCTAAATTGAATAAACAATTAGTAGTATGAAATCGTAAAACAATCAACTGATCCTGTTACAACTTAAATACTTAAGGATCAAAAATGTCCAATTGCACTAAAACACACATTTTATACAGTAACAACAAATATTGACTTATATGTGAATAATAATAATAATAATAATAATAATAATAATAATAATAATAATAATAATAATAATAATTATAAAAAGATACTATGAAAATTAAATGCTGTACTCGCTTATCATTATAAAATGCTTACCTGTGTTACACTTTCTATGCGTCCATTTGCTGCCCTTGTCACACATTATTGCTTCCTGAAGTGTTCTCACATTTTGCACATTGTTCTGCCATTCTCATTACTACTATGATAAAAATTGTGCCAAAAAGGTTTTTATATGCCAGCAATAAACTGTCTCCAAGCAAATGTATGTGTTGTCTTAAAAAAAAAATTCAGCTTGGAACAAAATTTATCTTCAAAGTGATGACTAATTTATTAACAAAACATAAATTTGTAAGTAGCTTGGATGATTTTTCTGGTCGTAAGTGATAATTATTGTGAGCATAAGTGCCTATTTTTTGTACTCAATTTTACCCCGTAATGGTCTTCTTTTCTCCCCGTCGAATGAAAGACAATGGCATTGTGCTAATTCTTGTGGACATATGCACCTCTTTGATATAGTATTTTGTACCCGGTTATTGTAATCTTTCCTCCGTGAGCAATATAATACCATTGCATTATGTCTGTATTTTAGTGAAACCATTTCAGTATTTGTAACTCCGGTTTGTTTCTATTAAAAAGAATACTCGCCGATATAATTTATATATTACTAAAATCAGAGACCACGATTCTATTCCATTGAAAATAGTTAAATAATAAGTCAACTCTTAACAAAATGAATGGTTGAATAATTTCGCATTTAATTTGTGCGTCTTCATGTTCGAAATGTTTTAAAAGAAACGGATAACTTATTTTATTATATGAAAACTGAGGATCTCTATAATTTTATACATGAAAGCGATGATTATTCATATTACTAGTATCCCTTATGTTTGCACATCGCATCAGTGTATGTTACATTGAGATAACGAATATGTATTTTTTCCTATTCTGTCGATTTACGTACTATTAAAAAAGTGCAAATTCTTGAGATATGCTAGCCAAAATTTACTGGTACGTTTTATTATAAAAATCCAACCAAATAAATGGTTATTGTAGATGCATACCATTTTTTTAAGTGCCATATGTTGTGATGTTCATTGGTCGTAAAATATCGGCATGAAAGACAATTCGCTTAGAGAGTTATCATTGGTGTCAAACTGTGTTGAAATATTTGATGAAAACTGCGGATCTCTAAAATTTTATATATGAAAGCGATGATTATTTATAGTAGTTTCTCTGATATTTGCACATCAAGAGCACCGGTGTATGTTACATTTAGATGACGAAAATGTTCTTTTTTCTTTTTCTCTTCTGTCTGTTTAGTACTAAAAAATCTTGAAAATTCTTGGGTTTTCTTTAAGCGATAATTGATTTATTTTTGTAAAGTGTTTTTACGCTGGTAAATTGATAAATGTAATTGATAAATTTAGAAGACTAAAATTTATTATTTATACGACGTAGATTAGATAATGAAGGATTCGAATGTATTTTGAAAGGAATTACATCTCTATTTATTGTACATACTGTTTTAGTTTAAAGCCCAATGTTGAGTAATATTACGGGCTTTGTTCAGCGCAGAATAATTTATATGTGTAGAATAAATTTCTGTTTTGAAAATATGTTTGGAATTTATTCAACGCATTTTGTAATTGACAATCATCTGAAATAATACGTCACTCAGTATCTTTTCAACTGGCTATGTGATATATCGTTTTTACATGACATGGGATGACGTGAATATTATTCCACATATTGGTGGATATTAGTTTCCTTGATATAAATATTTGCAGAGATAGTGTTATCAATATTTTATATCGCATTTACATCTGAAAATGAAACATGCGTACTAGATGCAGTATAAGAAAATTTAATTGTCGAGTGAAAATGATTTTGGCGATCAATACAATTTTACAGTTCTTCGGTTGACTGCTTCCAGATACAAATATGTCATTGAAACATCTGAACCAAAGAGATGGATCAAACGTTTTGTTTTGAAGAAAGTCATTTTCAAATTTACCCATGAAAGGACAGCGTATGAAGAAGCCATATTAATACACATTGCCGTACCCATTATGTATATGTATTTCGTATTATTAAATTGAAAATAATTATTTTCCAAGATAAGTTTTAATATTATACAAATATCTCCACAAGATAGTCGGCTATTATTAGGATTGTAATCAAGAATATTTGAACACGCTTCAATATCAACTGCATGCGGAAAGTTGGTATATAGTGATGTTACATCTAATAATGCCAGGACTGAAATTAACAGATAGCTGTGGAATAGACTTCAACATTTTAATGAAAGTTTGTTATATCTTTAATATATGATTCCATTATGAGTTTTGCGTAATATGTAGTATTGAGGTGTACGCATGTTAAGAGGGAAAGTATCCAAATCCTCATATAAGGAATTATTTTTAGCCATCTCATTAACGCATCACGAATTTTGTAATTTAATTTCTATTTTTGTGATCGCGTATAAATACAAATCTAAAAATGAATCACGTAAAAGATGTTTTAATTCTGCTATAAAAAGGTTAGCTGGGTTTTGGGGCGACTTCTCCAGACGAAGTGGGGTGACTTCTCCAACCATTCTGGGGCGACATCTCCCAGGGCGAGTTCTCCCAGGGCAAGTTCTCCATGGGGCGAGTTCTCTGCTTACCACATTTACAACGTGGAAGATTTATAAAAGATTAACGATGCAATGTTCTCTTATAATCGCAAAAAATTGTCGCGTTGATAAAATCATCCCGTTATATAAAATACTTAACAAGATTAGCGGTAGAATAAGATATGAAACCAATTTAGGTGAAACTCGTGTAAAGGAATTTTCAGTTAAATTTCTTTGAAATTCAAATATTTAAAGAAATATTTATATAGATAATGAATAATAAAATTATCGCCGAATTGAAAATCGAACTCAACCGTGTACAACATCTCTACGATAGTAACATACTTACGAGTGAGTATGTCGACCGTGAATACTCAAAAATAACTTCAGCACGTCGATTAAGTTTTCCCACGTATAAATCAGATTACCGTGTAATGAAAATTATCTTTCGTGAGCGAAATAAGATTATTTATGAAAAAAAATCCAAAAATCTAAAGTATTTTAACGAGGTGGATTTCATCACAGTATCCACGACGATAAGTAAGATTCTAAAATCCGTTGGAGAAATATTCATCGAGGAGTCGCTGACAGAATCCAGCGCGAAAGAATTCAAAAAGAAAAATTTGGAGCGTTAACAAGTTTAAATGATAAAGTTCTTTGATTTTCAAAATCTCGGAGCAGATTTTTTCGCGTTAAATTTTCCAGGTAAAATTGCTATTATGCTAACTCGGTATCATTTTCGAAGTTTTCTTTACCTTGCCGAAGTTTTTCTACTAGTTTTTGCTGTACTATACAAATTTTGGAAAAATATTCATCGATGACATCATTGAGTTTTTTGTTTAGCTCAGGTACATTATAACCTTGAAACTTAAAATTATGTAATGTAGTCTCCATTAATGAATACTCGGTTATAAATCTTTGTTAATTTGTATCATTTGGAGGATAAAAACGATGATTAATTATTGTCTGAAATAATAATTGATGAAGATATTCCATATCGGATACAAATCGATTTAATACTTCTGTGCAATAATTTTATCGCGTGGAGTTGTTATATTAAGGAGATATTCTTGAAAAGATTGTTGTAGCTGTTGTAATTGTATTTGATATGATTGATTAGTTTCTTTAAAATATTCAGCAAGTGTATTTAGATTAGTCTGAAGACGTCTAGGATATGACACTGGTCCTTTATTATATCCAAATTTCCAAATTATTTCATGCGTTCCATCATACATACGATGAAAATAAAATCTGTTACTAAACAATGGATATTTTAGATTTATTATATGTTGTTGTATGGCTGTTTAAATTCGGTATCAATGAATGGTGTAGGCGAATACATTAAATCTGTATCATAATATGCTTGTTTATCTGTGATAAAATCAGATTTTTTAGGCTCGGCTACACGCGGGTGGTCAACGGGTTTTTCTTCTCCGTATGGTGATTTTTCAGGCCATCCTAATATGGTTCTGATTGAGCTTTTATATTTGTCCATGGTGTACTCCAGAGATTTTATCTCGATGAAGTTGATAATGATTGGTTCATGAACAATTAACTCGATCTGAGAATCTACCCCGTTTAGATATTTTATTCTGCGTTGAATCTCATCGTTTATATCCTCAGTGTCATAAGATCCCTTTGGAAGATATATTGTCTGCCAATCATGTGTGCCATCTTGTTTATTCTTGTATGCGAACACAATGGTGTTATTGGGTGGTTTTCGTGCAAATGATTCTGATCTGATATTGGGCCAGCTATAATATACTCGAAGTTGAGTTAACGCAATCTCTTTTGATGGAATCGGAGTTGGAAATTCAATGCTGAGTTCGGGTTTTTTGACGTCGATATCATCGTTGTATTTACCGGGGTGGTATTCTTTGCTATTCGTTGATGTAATTCCTGTGATGATGCCATTATCTTGTATATGCTTTTCTAAGTTTGACTTTGCGGAGTCATAAACGTGTACCATCGAGAAGAAATCGTTATGGGATATTAATGTGTCGTCGAGAAACGGCGATATCATCGCGGATAATTGCGAGTACGCGTTTGACACGGTATGGAATTTAACAACGTAGTCGCGTAGTTTACGCTGGCTACACGATATTTTTTTATTATTATAGAGATTACTTCCGAGATGATTGTTGCATCTGATATATAACTTCGAACAGCTATCGGAGCGACCATTGTAACTGAAGAAAGCATTATACCTGCCCCGCTAATTACACCTGAAACCAAGTACACGATAACGTCAATGGCGGTAATTCTTCTCCGATATTTTTTAAATTTTTATCTAATATTCTCCTGTGAGCGATTTGAGTTTAGTTTGAAGTTCGCGTATTCGGTCATAGCGATATTGTTGAGATGTCATTATTGAAAATAGCAGATTTTCAATTAAGTTGTTTACTTAAATCAGCTACAAATTCCATGCACCAGGTTATTGATACTCTAGCTACTGTATCGTCGGTGGCAGTTATCGTGAATCGTTCAGTTGTTCCCTTATCTATTATCGTCGATATCATACTGTCGGCTCCAGTTGATGAGCTTGATGAAATGTTAAACTGAGTCAGCGACACTAATGTCAACCTGTATATTCCTTTGACCGTAGCAATGATATCTAACGTGCTAGTTCGTGGGGTCCAAGCAAATGATCCGTATTGAATCGTGTATACTGCGTTGATGATTTTCTCATGAGGAATTTTGACCTTATCTAATCGTTTGGTGATTTTAGGAAAATCTTCTGTGATAGCGTCATGAGTTTGTTTGATCTCGTCGAGAGATTTTTTTTACATCTGCGAGTTTTATAGGAACCGTCGCCGGTTTTCCAAAGAAGTTGTCAAGAGCATCGTCAACCTTTCCAAAATTATTACGGAGACATGTAAATTGTTTGTTTACGTGTTCATCATACTCAGTTCGCAGCATTTTTAATTCATCAACCGCGAGGTTTATTTCTGAAAGCTTCAATATATTCTTTGGTATTAGTGGAATTTCAAAAAACCTTTTAATTTGGCGATTCAATATTACCGATAATACTTGTTTGTAAATTTGTAAACTGAGTTATATGGTTTTTATAATCAGCTTCCAGATTTGTTATTCTTTCCATGACCGTTGAAAGAATTATACCAAGTTTGAGTTTACCTTGGTCGTTAAACAGCGCGGTATCATTTTCAGCTACCCCACGGTGTTTTACTAAAATGCAATCCAGGGAAACATTGCTAGTTTTCAATTTACCTTGATGATCTTGAAATACGACAATTTTATCCTGTGCCTTGCCTACGAGATTTAATGTATCTGATAACGCCTGCGATATAAGCTTATTAACTTCTTCGAGGGAAACTTCCTTGGTTTTCCCTGATCGTGAACGGTTTTATGAACCGGTTTGGACGATTTTGAGATCGTGGTTAAAACGTTAATTACTTCTCTGCCACATATTGAAGGACCAATTAATGTCTGCGTAGGTAACGTTGAATACCAAACAGGAGGTTTTAACCCATTGACATATTTAAGAAATTCTTTTGGGAGTGCAAGCCCATACGAATCAAAATAAATAATTGATTTGGGTTGTATTGCATACGCGACCCAATAGGTTTGAGGTCCGGTGTTATCATCGAGATTAATTATTCCTTGTTTCTGGGATTGATTGATAATTTGGTAATTGATCTTTCATGAAAACACCTCTGAAATGTTTTATCTGGGAGTTTTTTTTTTACCGCGGCGATTAAATCAAAATCTGACATCGGGGTTATGATCGAATACTTCCCGGTCGTCTCAAGCCCGCTCCGTGTCTGGTGAATTGGCTGCCTGGTAATCTCAGACTTTTTCCATTTTTGTATCCTTGTCCAGAGATCTTTTTTACCAGGAGATCACCAACAGCACCAAGAGCACCTGACCCGAAGGCTTTATCGATAGCAGGAATAGCGCCGGCAAATAGCCCTGGAATCATACCAAAGAGAGGAAATAGTCCACAGGATTTGATCATATGAGCAATAGCGGAGGGTGAAGACTCCAACTGAACTCCTTAAGTTGAGTGATTCAACGTCAAGGATAGTTTATTTGGTCCACTATTAGCTATCTGTTCTCGTTTCAAAATTATATTGAAACATTGTAGATTCTTAGATTGACCAGGGGTCAAGGTGACATTAACGTGACTATACGACATTTTAATTTAAGTAACAGATCGATCTAATTGTTACATATTTTGGATTCCACTACATGTTTTCTATTGGTGCATCAACTATTATCATCTTTCCGCCACCACCCTTGAGTGTCATCGATTTATCACTAAGAATTACAGCAACTGCTCTATATGAGACACCACCGAGAGATAGTTCTCCTATACGAGCTTGAAATTTTACGTCGACGACGGAATGTCTAGACAAAACGAGATGTTGCAATGAAAAGTAATAAATTGGATACAAATTTTGAAAATTGTGATATTTGTAACCCGGTATCAATATTTTGATTGCGTCCCATAAACGACCACAAACGATGATAAACACGAGCTATTTGATTATTAGAATATTTGATTAGAATATTTTCGGCAGGTTTCTGCTGATTACTTACTCGCAATGATACATCGTTGACTGCTAGTTTATCAAATATTATATGACTACGCAGTTGTTTATGGTCTCCGCCTACTCTATTTTTATCTTGCAACACGATGAAAATATATCTGGACGCAGAGATATTTTTTGTTAACGCGACCTGCCAAGTAAACGTCCCAACTATGTCACTCGTATGGGTAGCTGTTGTAACATCCAACCATGACAACAATGATTTTCCTCCATGATCCATAAAAGATAATAGATGGTGTTCTTCGGCGAGTCATAATTGACATCCACAGTGCTAGTTTTGATCGAATTACTTTACCATCGCCAACAGCTGCACCACGCCAGATTGCATGATTGTCATTCGATTTTCTCATAAGCATTACAGTATGACTAGCTCCAAAGATGACCTTTCTAACATCTCTACAAATCCATATATGTGAGACAACGGAATCACACATGAATATCTTTCATCGGAATTAAACATTGCTTTTCGATTTGCAAATCCAAGATTAAAAATAGTGTTGGTATTGATAATCATATTTTCAATCTCATCATTATTAACTGGCGGAGCAGTGCGATTTTTTGACTGTCTTATAACAAATTGATTATGATCGGCGTTGTCAGAAATATCCTTCGCGAACATCATTGAATGACCGGCGGATCGTATAAAATCATCTGAGTATCTCGCTAATCCCAATATTGTAGTTGCAACGTTAACATCGTTATCAATGGATTCAATCCTGTTAGAATTGATCATATATTGTGCACTACTCAAAACCATTATACCATTGTTGACAAATCCGATTGGGCTAGTTGAAAGATTGAGGTAGGGTGTATCACCAGCTTGTACTAGTCGACCTTCCACCTCGATGTAAGCTTCACATGACAAGAAGTATTTAGATGTATCATCAAATCTAAGTTCAATTCGTGATCCTAGAATTGGGATTTATCGCATTATATGAGAACAATTGATAATCGCGCACAGAATCATTTTTTGTACAGGAGCATTCATATCAAAGGCTTCATCTGAAATTGCTTGGAACATTTTATTATATAGTCGTCGATCTAAATCATGATCTTCTAAAACCAGAACCAGCAGTTAAATTTGCAACAATATTTCTTTGAGATTCACCATCTCGATTTATCATCGATGATTGTGTTAACGGAGCCGATTGTGTTAACGGAGACAACTCTTGAACAAATCGTGTTGCAGCTGACTTCGCTAATGGAGCTAATCTTTGAGGTAATTCTACTGATAATATTTGAGCTAATCGTGTTGCAGCTAACTTGGTTGCTGATTGTGCTAATGGAACTAATGTTTGAGGTAATTCTTCTGATAATCTTTGAGCTAATCATGATGTAGCCGATTTGTGAGCTGACCGTATTAACTTATACAATCTTTGAGCTACCATATTGTTTACTGTTTTACTTACCTGAGGCAGCATTAGTTCAGTAGACGGAAGTTTTTTCTGGTTTATTTTGAATTAACGACATAAGCTTATCCTTTGCAAAATCAACCGCGCTACCAGCGAGATCGCCAATAACACCATGAGCTTTCATCGATAATTCTTTGGCGGGAGGCATTATTTTCGGAGAAATTCTAGTAAATAATCCTTTCATGACATCACTGAATCCATCTCCGTAGTATACTTTATATACAGGTAACCTCGAGTGCATAACGTGAACAGTAGTTGGTCTGTTATGACTTTGATGTATGATCATTTTTAAAAAAAATGTTATTTATCTAATCGCTGTGATAGTCATCGATGAATTTGTAATATAAACCAATGTCCATTACACCACCTTGAAATAATCGTTGACAGATATCAGCTGCTTCGTTAATTATCTCCCGGGAATTATTTCCAGCTTTTCCCCCGACGAGAACTTCCAATCGTGATATATCATCGATGATGCGTTTTGAACAGGGAGCAAGACCACTACCATGAACTCTTGATGGAGAATATCCTTTACCAGTTGCACCCTGTGTATCATCATCATCTTCTCGATCAGATGGAATATAATATTCTTGTTGTTTTTGTCTTGGTGGCTTTCGTTGTTTTCGTTGTTACTGTTCTCGTTTTAGTTGTTCTTTTACTGCTTCATGTTTATCATATAGTTACCCCGCTGCATAGATATATGCCACATATTTTGGATCATCCTTGTTAATTTGTTTTATTATTTTTTTAGTTTTATAAAGTACATCAGCCCTATGTTGCATATCCGTGCTAAATTTTTTATGTTCTGGTTTTAAGCTCTTGTTTTTTTCGTAAAATCCCATAACAAAAAAAGATTAATAAAATCATTTAGATCACTCTTATCAATGCAAGCCAAAGCTTCCTCAGTAAATGTACTTCGCAATTCATCAACTATTTCCTCATCTGTTTTTTTTTGTTGAACAAATCGAGAGATTTCCGGTTCAGATTGTTTTGCTATTTTTTCGAGTACGGGTACTACAGCTTGTTAAGTAGCAGTGACAACCTTTTCAGTAGCCTTAGTTACAGGTTTAAATAATTGTTCAGTATCAGTAGCAAAATCAAATCGTCACTGTTGTCTAGCTTGCAAATTATCCGGGAAAGAATCTCTTACCGGGAGAAATTTCTTAATCGCAGACAATCGTTCTCTTGTTAATCTAGTGATTTGTGCTTCTCCGATATTTGCCATATATTAACACGTATATGATTAATTAATCGTGAAATATAAAGGATTTCCCACGATTAAACATATTACACGGAAACATAGGATTTAACCGTAATAGGAAAACCTGGCCCGGAGATTTCATTTCTGGAGGGCTTTTCTTGGTCTGAAAACTTGGTCTGTTCACCCTCCCTACTGCTTAGCATCTTTTGTTTTATATTTTTGAGAAGATGACATGACCAAAAGCAACAAAGCTGGGAAAAAGTCTGCTCCAACTGTCATTAGTAGTAGTGGAATTGTTTCTGTAGAAGGAAGCAGTCAAATCCATGTCAATATTTTAGAGCAGGCAAAGGAAAAAAAAGAAACGGTGGATAAAAAGTCATGGAGTTATGATAAAGGTAAGCTAATGCACAGAAACATAAATATGATGATTTACGCATCAATGGAAGCCAGAGGACTAAACCATGTATATAAAGTTTGCAATTTTGTATAATTTTATCTTGTCTTTGTCAATCTCCTGTTAAAATGGAGATGTGGCAGTATTTTGAACATTCGTTTGTTTCTCCTTGTCATGCAGACGAATTTCACTGTCTTCCGATTAATGTAAAACTGAAATATTCTACATAACTTTCAGTGCTTCATTGATTACACGAACCATTCACAAATTTTATATTTACAGAGTAAAACCCCTGCAAGATTCAACTGGATTTGACTATGAGTGACCATGTGGCCTCTTATCGGATTCTAGAAGAGAGAAAGACACTTCATTCATTCCTTGCACGAACCTTTCACAAATTTTATCTTTACAGAGTAAAACCCCTGCAAGATTCAACTGGATTTGACTATGAGTGACCACATGACTTCTCATTATATTCCAGAAGAGAGAAAGACACTTCGCTTCAAGTTGGAATCAATTCTCTTCTAAGACACGGAACCACCTGACACTGCTTCACTCAAAATGAAACCAAACAATCGGGGACTGGATTAAAATTTGCCACCCAAATAGTTGAAATTTGTAGAATCAGAAAAAAACATGACTTGGGCAATACGTTTTAAATTAAATTGTTTGACAGATAACAGAAAACTTATGAAGGGAAATTCTATAAGCAGTTTCAACATTAAAGCATATAGAGTAATACATAATTTACCTGTATCAACACTCTCTGATATATGAATCACTACTTATATGGCCTACATTTACTCTCCATATGCTCCCAAAACTTTAAATGTGGTATATCATTTTAAATTGGGTGAATAATTGTAAATATAAGAGACAGTATTTGTTTTGATAAATGTTGACATGTACGCCGCTCCCTCGATTCGCGACACACAGTGGAATCCCAAAACAATGACCATGACATAAGCAAGGATAGGAATAATGATAAGACCCTAGAACAATTAATAATGCAGTGGATGGGGGGGTAGGTGGTGGGTGTATGAAGCAAGTAGTGGTCTAATTCTGGTTTAATAATCACGTTGGGAATAATTTGTAATAAATAGCTTTTTCTAATGCAATGCTTTGCTGTCTGTATTAACGACCGTTATTTCAAAATGTCTAATCTCTAATGAATGACCATTTAATACATTGCTCAAAGTGATCTCAACAAAAATCATGTATGCAAGCAAATATATTATGTAATAAATATACCATTTTCTGTAGGTTTATGAGGATACATTCTAAAAAGACACCTATTTAGTGAGAACACATTGAAACCTCATTGGCCTATATGTATTGTAAACTATTGATGAAGTGCTGCAAAAGATGTAGCAAACGTTTTCATATCCTTGATCAAACCTCTGAGTGACATTTCGGGAATTTTAATTTCACTATTAAGTTGAGAATTCGCTGGTCCATTTTTAATCTTTCATTTTTAAATAAGCTTTTGATCGCCTAACATTCCTTTGGCATGGTTCCGTTGCTATCTGATCAAATTAGTTAATTTGGATGGTAAACCAGCAGTTAATCATTGGTACTTCAATTGTGTAATTTGTATTTACATTGTTTCTCATTTGAATATTCAGGGGAAATGATCTAACACACTCCCATAACCGCTGACTCTTACACGTCTACTTTTTGCATACATTTTGTTTTTGCTTGATTTGAAATAAGGACTAATTAATATGATTATTCAATACAATAACACTAAAAAGGAATTTCTCTTGACAAGGCGTATTTTACAGGTTTCTATTTCTTTTAACGTGGTGTCACTAGAAGTATTACTAACATGTTATGTTATTCAAAATTCTTTGTATAATGTTTATTATGTAGTAATGAGAATTTTTGATTAAAGACAATTTAAGCAAATATATGAAAACTTGTCTAAAGTTGCAATTTTTATGATGCTGATTGTAGTGACACTGCATTTGTTAAAGACGAGTGCACTACTGATATCCCAATCTTGTTACACTAGCTCGGTTTACTGCAGTGTGACAAATATATTTCATGTAAAAATGCAGATGCAAGCCGATGTTTAGTACAAAGTAGGGCTGTCAAAAACCACGGAAAACTTACCCGGATACCCGTTGCGCCGTTTAACGGGTATCCGCGTACTCGTTAGAACATGAAAGACATGTCCAACCCTTGAGCAACAAATTGATTCCCACTAGATTACGCGTTACGCGTAAACGTATATGGATTATGCTTTTTCGGTATATCCACCTTCCAGAAATCTCGTTTATATTAACATTCCATTAATCCCACAGACCGTATCTTAGAAAAGACCGCTTTACGTAACTACAATATACGAGTACATGTACTCTTGTCCGTGGACTTGTACTTTCCTACAGTAACATGTTCTATTTATAGCAAAACTTGTTCTACTTTCCCACGAATTCTATTTATAGCATCTTTATGGCTGAGTGAGGAGAGAACAGATTATATTTATTTATGTGGCTACTATATAAGATGTCCTAATTATATGTTCAACAACGTTTGGAAATTTGCTTATTGTCGATATCACGTGACTGTATGACCTAGGTTGCAAGATTTGTGTAGTCACGTGACTAGAAATGCAAATAGCCAGATCCGGGACAAATTTCAGCAATGATGTTCTTTCGTTTCGCCTGTCTACAGATTAAATGCGTAACAAATGCTATGCTCACGATTTTTGAGAAAATAAATCATATTCCTATCGATTTCATGCTGATATATTTCGATGAAAGATCGTTCAAATGGTGTCGGCGAATTCCAACTTTTTGATAGGAAATTCGCTCTGACCCTACACCCCAACATGAATGTCCAAATATCAAAAATGGGGTGGCAAGGGTCAGAAGAAACTCGGACTACTCAGACCAGTGTGCTGCTGCTGATATATGATATTTTGATAGTTTTTATCGAAAAAATTTTTGTGAACGGGTACTCGTCATTAATGTTCTTTCGCTACGGTCGGGTACCCATGTACTCGGGTACCCGTTGTTGACAGCCCTAGTACAAAGTGGGTCAGACGTTCACAGGTATTTTTTCTAGTGCAATGGAGGATAGTCATAAATAATGATAACAGGAAGTTATAAAGAAATATCTAGCTTTCATGTCATTAGGTGTGTAAACCTACTGATATCCATTAGAGGTTTTGGCTTGAACGTCACAAAAATGTAATCAGGCTTGTTCGACACTGTTATGTATTTGGACTATGTGCCAATAGAAATCTCGTGCATCCAACTATACAACACACTTTATGAGAACATTTATTAATATCGAAAAATTGCATGGCATGGAAAACCATCCAAATTCATAGACAACCATGTGCTTCATTGCCAAATATCCCAGTTCAGGATACCAATCTAGTCAGTTCCCTTCAAAACGTTTCGTCGCAAGCGTTAATTTTCTTTTTGGGGATATTTCACATTTACAAACTCTTAAAATATGTATTTCCAAAATTCTCTGGATATATCTACGTGTTTAATTGAATTAATGTGTAAAAGCTTTAATTGTTTTCTCATGTGTATTGCTTTCTAAAGAGTAAATATTGTTTTGAGCTTGTTGAAAAAATAAGTACTGTATTAAATGGACACATTTTTCTCAGTTATTCGTCTTTTTGTTCTTCGTTAATATTTAAATATTCATTAGTTAACAGAGTTGTCAATATGACAAATAAGCCTCATTGCCGCAAGTGAAATCGGCCTTCACGTCCAGATGCGTTTAAATTTTCCTCGTTCTACATTTCTGAGAAAATGTTTGGATTCATAGTAGCCATACAAGTCATACAGGGCATGTAAATAGTTGCGGTCCCCCCAACCAAAAGCATGCACGTTGTATGGCATAAGCAAATGTCATCTATAGATGCTAATAATAGTTATAATAAATATACTTACCTCTTCCATTTTTTGAATTTCCTCAATATGTAGTTTCTTAGTTATTTCTGCTAATCACAATTACATAGGTTCCAAGAATTGATCCAAAGAACGAACATGTACTGCAATCAATGTTATCTTTATAATTTTTAAAAAAATCATATTCAAAACGAGGAATTCACTGCACTCAGAATATAAATAAATTTGATATTCCCTAACAAGCAATATGTATTATTGTCTCTTCTTGAGAATTTTCATTAAAATAACTTCATTTATGTTCCCACCATATGATTCTAGACTATCAACGAGAGATTAAACACACCTGCAGCTCCATCAAGGCCAATCCCTTTAACAACATGCAGGTCTCGTACAGCATCGACTCATCTAATAAATACAGTTGATTACAACTGGAAAAGCAGAATTTAGCAAGAACGACAAAAGAATAAAAAACATCCATTCCAAACCAAATAGACAAAACTGTTTTAAAGTGCAGTTATTATAATATGTATCTAAATTTCATTTTTAAGTAGACCAAAACAAGATTTAGTTTCTCTATCAAGTTGAAAAGTTGCTGGGCGGTCCTATGTGAGCTTTAATAATGTTACTGTGTATTATGTGTTGGATCTTTTTTCCGTGACTAAATGTAGATTGTTGGCCTACCTGAAGGTTTGAAGTTTTAAAGAAGTTTACCTCATTTTGAATTCAAGATCTAACTTTATGTATGAAATTACAATGTTCTAGTAGCAATCCAGCTAAAATTTAATGCAATGTTCCTGTTCTTCCTGTGTAAGTACTTTGTATAAGATGAGGAAAACACTTATTCATTATTGTTTATTTTAGCTTGTGGAATCATTGAGTGTTATATTCCTTGAAGAATAATCATTTATTCAAACTATTCATTGTAATTACAAAGTGTTCATTAAGATTTTGGACTAATACACTACTTGGAAATTGTGTTAATTCATTCGAAGACATTCTGGATTATATCATTATGATCAATCAAGACTATTGGTACTTATCACATTCAATATTGTTGGTACATCAGCACATTCAATATTGAAATTAAATTGAACATTTTGAACGTTTGTATTCACCATAGAACATCTAGGATTACTGTGACTTAATTAACAATAATGTGATATCCTCAAAAAGTTTAACATTGCAACTTAGAAAACAATTAATTTTACTAACCCTGTTTATATATGTTACTTGTAATAAGGCACTATGCTGGTGGCAGACACGTAACTTTTAAATGTATTGCCCTGAGAACCCAAATAGGATGAACTTTATAATATCCCTATACAAATATATTGATGTGATGAATATAATTAACACCACAACTGGTTTGTTCTTTGAAACTTCATAATGCTATTACGCATCACAACTGTTTCAAAATCTAATATTTGTAATGAATTTAATAATGTATGCCGTTTATCCAAATTAAAAGATTCAAATGGTCAAATTTGTCAGGATAATATTTATGATGTTAAATATATTGCTTTTTAATTATTTATCAGTATATAGATAGACAACTCCGAGAACAATATACTGTTGTCACAAATTTCTAAGTCAGAATGTTACTAAAGTTAAAGACCAAAATTACGATATTCTTCTAAGAACTGTATTAATTGGTTTCTTAACCAAAAGTAGCCTTAAATATTTTTGACAAACACAATCCTATTTTCCATGTACAAACAATTTACATCTTATTTTACTCTGTCATGGTTCAATGTACACATTAATTCATATACAATTATTTTATCACGACTGGTCAGTTGAAGGAATTAGGAACCATTCCAAAAAAAATAGAAAACTGATTGAACAAATAAGTCAAAATATATATTCCGCCAAATGACATGAAGTTTTAAACAATGATTTGTAATCATCAATTATGTATCAAAATGGATACCAATAAACGTTAATATGACTTAATCAAGATAAAAATGTTTATTTTGTATACGTTCAATTTTATTGTACAATTTTTCACAGCTAATTTACCCTCTAATCCTGATCTCACCAACATGTCATACATATAACAAAAACAAAAATCGTTAATGGATCGAAATAATTTGAACAAAAGGAAAAACGCAGCGATAGGGACGAATATTGCAACGTCTTCAACTGCTCCACCCGGAAGTGTTAGCTCAACAATAAAACTCGACGTGTACGGTATCAGTCCTTCTCGATCAAAGAAAACATGCTGTAGCAAACGTCAACGTACGAAGTGAAAGTGCGTTTGAAAGAATATCCACCTTTCTGTGATTCTTGGATTGTCGCTTCGCAAGTCATCGACTATGAAAAGAATACCTACCACCATGGCGCTAAGCGTATGAATAATACTCATCATTGTTCCTCTTTTGACGAACAACACAAAGATCCTCTGTGGGATGTTTTGGAGACTGCCTAGAACTCAAACCATTTACATCTGTAACAAAAATGTATAGTATTGTGTTGAGCCGTTATTGTTATTTTGAGTTTGCAAAGAGACAAACCGTTTGTGACACTCTTACTCACAGCTTTATTAGTTATCTTCTTCCCAATATAACCTTGTTAAATAATATGGACTGTACCAGCAATTATATCCTAGCAGCCAACGCTTGTCGCTATTTGTCACTCGCATTAGCCACAGCTGCTTGGCATCTTTTCTCACCAGATCGCCAACATATTTACATCCGGGAACGGATGCATATACGTGCATAAACTGACAATAAGTTTTCAGGTCTTAGCTTTTGAATTATCATTTGAAAGTAAACTGGTGATGATAGTAGTGACCATTTCTCAATCGCTCTAAGGAATATTAGATCCATGAGCTAATTCCACACTAAAATTTCCTGAAGGCCGACAGAGCAAAGTTTCTCAATCCTCAATTGAATGATTTTACCATGAGAATTCCTGTTAGAAATTATGTTAATGTTCAACATTGGGTCTAAACGATTGCCAGTATTTTGACGATATGTTATAAAATATGCTGAGAAGGCTCACAAGAGACTACTGGTCAAACACCAAATAATAGTTTCTTCGCTTTAAAATACATTTTACTGTTGGCTCAATAATCTTCATTACTTTAAAATGAGGCCATCAATATGTCCTCACTGTCTTAATGTCCAGGAAAAAACTGTTGTTTCAAACTAGAAAATTATTTCTGTCACCGAGACATCTTATAAATTCGCTTCACACATCTAGCCATGGCATTACGTTTCAAAGCCGCATAATGGAAAAAAAAAACATGAAATGTTGTAATCCTATTTGATCTAAACGCGTTCAGAATAAGAATTTTAAAAAAAATAATGAAGCCGTCGGATAATCGGACGCGTTTCATTAATAATCAAAACGAAACAGATTCTTTTACATATTCTTAATCAGAACTCAATATGTGCAACATGAAACATATAATGACGATGAAGCAAGAATCCCAAATGGGCAGAACTGTGTCCATAGTAGCATTTGACAACATCAGGACCCATCGAATTGGATCTTCATGGACAAATAGAAGATCACGTCGGCATTCACTACAAACGTCTCAGCAGTACTGATACTTTCCCTAACCGAGCATAATTGGAAAATCTATTAACGTACAAAGTACAAGCCAATTAAATGCATGCATGGTGTGGAAACACAATACTTTGGACGTTTCCAGTGGAACAAAGTTGAGAAAAGTCCGACAATTCACACAGTATTAACTTGATAAAAGATTTTAAAAACAAAGAAATGAAACAGTTTATGGCTGATTTGTATTGCATTTGTATGTATGATTGCATGACAAGAATTAGCCTAATCTAGTAGATGTACGTCAGAGACTAAAACAAAGTAATACCGTCACCCCTTTGATGGATGATGCTAACAAGTCTCAGAAGGGTTATTTGTGTGAAGTTTTGTTGTTATTTTCTGGATTTTATGTAGAGATGTTGTCTTATTTTTTTCACCATCTTTCTTATCAACTTTCAGCTGTTTAATTGAAATAAATGTATAGATTACCTGCGATTGCTGACGTGTACCTCGATTTTTGTTTTTACATAATGTTTTGCGGCTGTTTTAATGTCATCAAGATAAAACCTACTTCCGTGTCATTTATCGCAACCTGATTAAGAAGATTTAACAAATATAGCACAATAGTGTACCCGGCAGGTCCGATTTTAACAGAAAGGTGTTCCCGACAATATCGAACTATCTTACGTACTTGATGCTAGACAGTAATAATGAGATTAGAGTGTTGCACTGTCTCTCGAAGCAAATCAGTAGTGTACACGTCAAGTGTGTGTGTGTGTGTGTGTGTGTGTGTGTGTGTGTGTGTGTGTGTGCGTGTGTGTGATATGGATTTTTAAAGTAGCATTAACATTTTTTTCAGTCATATCATGTTAAGGATGCGCACAGCCATTTGGCTCTTATGTCGTTTGTATTTCATGTCAAGTGGTGACATTGAACACTTAATGAACGTGTCCTATAAGTACAAATCAACTTGTGTAGTTCATGTGATTTTAAGGATGCTAAGTAGCTTCACATTGGCTACATCTTCTTCTTCTTCTAACTCTGCCTCTACTTTCAAAGTCGCTAACTAAAATTCAAGTCGTCCATCTTGGGAAGCACTATACCTGTGCCATCATTTAAACTTTCTGATTGCTGGATCAAGTGCTTCATGCAAAACCGAATTTGTCAAACTCGTGATCGAACACAAAACCCATCGTCCACCCTAACGAAACGTGTGATGTTTCAAAGAGTGTCAATAGGCTTATACCCTTCTTCAAGACAATAAAGTATCATTCGTTGTCTTTGTGTCAACAAATACATCTGGTCATCTTTCATTACATGTTACCAGAAGAAGAAGAAATTAAACTTTGGTTTACACGCAAATAGCATATTCGTGATGCCTGTATTATTTACTATACACACAATAATGTGTCACCAAAATAAAGCACCTCGCACCATCATTCTCAACGCTCATTACGTGGTCATATTTGAAAGTCCCAGAATAACTCTCAAGTGCAAGTGTTCGCAAAACAGTCAGGAACTCTTTGGTTGACTTATGCGTCCTATGAAGCCACTCAAACACTTCATGTCCATTTAGTTGTCATTTTAAAACCAACCACACCCGAACATTTGTGATTTCGCGCTCGTTTCACGACTGATGCCGAGAAGGTGAAACTGTCATCGTCAGCATGAAAATAACAATAGAAAACTTTGACACTCTTTTGCTGTCTCATAGTCGTCGATATTACTTGCTTTCAATATCATCTTGCAGGCAAATTGATTCCCGCCAAAGTACTGATTCAGTCTCAGAAATGTCCACAAGTACGTGCCCATGTATTATATATAATCCAGTCTGAGAGATCTTATGATTGTAAACACTCACAACAGAATTACTTCAAGGCACCACTCATATCCTTAATCAAACCAATCGCTTTTTTAAAAAAAAACATAAAGTGTCAGTGTCATCAATTGTTCCCTCTAATAATGGGATCCTAATTCTCACTAGTAATCCACAAGAAAAAGCCCGCTCCATAAAAGTAGATCCAAGGAAGAAGACTAAGAGTGGCAAAACCAGTACATACACCACGAAACAAAAAAGTCACATGGTAAGGAAACGTCGCAAAAAAACGTCTTCCACCAGAAAGAGGGGTATTTCTGCTCGGACGCGTACATACGCCAACAAACCATATCCCTAGGTGACCGTATCTTCAGCTTCTTCGACTTCGTGACCACTCGTGATGTCCGCCAACCAGAGTGAACACGCTTCTTTCCCAATGTGACGAAACAAATGGAAATGCAATTCTAAAGGAACTTCTCTAGGAGCGAAGACCACCTTTTTTATAAAGTGCTGTCCTCAAAGACCCAATGTCAGAAAGTAATAATGTTTACTGAATTTATCTAGAGACGAGTTTTCACGATTTAGACCGTTGTAAACTCGAAGAAAGACAAAAAAGCACGATGAGAACGAGAGCAAAAAGAAAGATGCTTTCTTACTCTACTTTGAATGTACGGAAAAAATTGGATATCATGTCCTTGAATTTCGCGTAGCTCTTCATGCTTGCGACAAGTGTATGCTGAATTTCCGAACTGATTGTATTTGCCTGTTAACGAATATTGGGTGAAGAGGACACAGATCGTCATGTAAAGCATTCGCCAATACGAAGGTTTAATCAATTATGAAGTCTTACCACCAACGAACTTATCATTGCCAAGAGAACCTGAGAATTTATATAAGTTATCAAGACCAACCTTGTTCCCACAAGAATAAAGAACGGACTTTTGACAGGATCTAAGGCAACTTTTAATTTTGTTTCACGTTCTTAAACGCGGATGCCATATATTATCGGTATACCAACTTCAAAGTCAAAAGACTGACACTGAACTATTTATCTAGTGAAATATTTAGCCTTGATAACTTGATAACATGATGCTTTACAAACCGTGGAAAGACCAAGCCTTTGTGTGAGATCAATAGCTCTGCAAAAAATGGTACGTTTAAAAAATCACCAAATTGTCAATCAAGCTGTCGAAAAATTAAATGAAAATATCGATACGAAATGGGTGTGACTTTCAAACCACAATACTTTACCGTAGCGAAACGACGAGCAGCAGTATAAAAATGAAAGGTTACAAGCATGAAACTTAATTGCGAATACAAGCGTCGAGCTACATAGATGAATATTTCAACACAGAATTGGAGTGTGTGACATGTACACTATGGCCTCTGTGTTCAATACTGAGGTGAACATACATTCACCGATAATAACGAATGTGATACTGCATCAAGTGAGGGACATACAGTGAACTACAAATTCAATTAAGAGCACATGCGCAATGCCGTGTCTTGCGTCCAGAGTGATGCCCTGCCATGTAAGACCAGAGATGTGTGCCGACCTTGCTGTTTCAATCCAAAGTGGTGTCATTCGTGTGCCATATCACCGAAAGCAATGTAACGTGGCCTTACTGCTTTACTCGCAAAAATGAAACTGTACGTGAACCTATTAATGGTTACCCTCAAAGAAAAACCGAACTTGTCAAACTATTGATCGAACACAAATTGTGACTGCCTGAGTGCCCACCAAAATGCAGCGTGCGGTGTTACAGAGAGAGAGAGAGAGAGAGAGAGAGAGAGAGAGAGAGAGAGAGAGAGAGAGAGAGAGAGAGGCAGGCAACCATCTAGAACATTACTCCAGGAAAGAGAGGCGGCAGCTCATATAATACATTATTTGCGAAGTCGTTCAGATCGTGTGTAATTTTCGTTAAGGCATATCATGCCTTCTTAAAATTTAGTTACACGAATGGGACATCGTCGTGCTGGTAGCATCATTTGCACTCGTCATAAATTTATTTTGATAAAGAAAAACACACTGTATCGTCTGTTACAATGACCAGTATGTAGTAATATTTAAAAATTTAAGAGGAAAATCTCAGGTTCAAATGTTTGCCTAACATTCATAAATCCCTTTGTATATGACGTGAAACTCACACACCTTATGCGTTTCTGCTAATAGATTTAAAACCTACCATTACCGATTATTTGCAATTTCGTGCACAACTGGTGCAACGAATGAGGTTGTTGCATTCGATACTCAAACCCAAACGAGAACAAATTGTTTTGAAGCCTGATACAAAAACGTTTGGTCTTGTTGCGCAACAACACAAACCAAATCCTGGTTGATAAAAGCCTTTCAAAAAGTAAATCGAACCCAGCCATATGTTATAGTACACAGATCTACATGAGCTCACACAAAACACCTTTTATCGGAATAATTATCCATGACACTTTCCGGACATCACGGTGGTGTGAGAAATATCACAATTGATTATTAAAAGAATTAAAAATTTGAATTGCATTAATAATTGATGAAAGTTTAATCTTAGGATAAAATATTAATATTCTTTGAGTTTCGACAATTTGCAAAGCTTTAATATGGAAGCTGAATCATGTTTTATGCCTATTAAACGTGACTTACGTTTTTTACTTTGTATGCCCAGTAAACGTGACTCCCGTTCTTTACGTTGCATGCCCATCAAACGTGACTAACGTTCTTTACGTTGCATGCCCATCAAACGTGACTCACGTTCTTTACGTTGCATGCCCATCAAACGTGAATCACGTTCTTTACGTTGCATGCCCGTTAAACGTGACTCATACTTTTTACTTTGTATGCCCATTGAACGTGACTCACGTTCTTTACTTTGTGTCCATCAACGAATTTGTAAGAAAAGCAAAATGTCATGTTTTGTTAAGTTTTGCACGGTGGGCACAATGTTAATGATACATTCAATTATAGTAAGCTGAAATTACTTTCATGGTATTACTACAGAAATATCAAAAAAGCAAGGATATTGATTGCTGGCGTAAATATAAGTTTTTTTGATATGCTCTTTACGTCTCAAACAACTGTGGTTCACAATGTCGATATTCATCCTGGCCGCTCTGGATAAAAAAAAATAACGATAAACAACAGTTACTTAAAAATCACCACTTTGAGCCATTATCCTAACATCATGTTTTCTCCGAAAGAGAACGCAATTTTTCGAATAGTGCTACAGTTTTGTCGTTGTTATTAAACCGATACACAGTTGTATTGCCGCTAATGTGTCACTCAACAAACACCAGAATGTTTGTATACTTATATTTAGCGGTCGACTGTATCTTGGATAGTTAGACATGATATTACCTTACACATGAAAACTGCGATACTTTCAGACTGCGGATTGAGTAATCTGTGAACGTTCCTAAATGGCAAACAGATTTCTATCTGAACGAAAGACATCTGATCCAATTGCGACTCGTCGTTTGGAGAGTCTAGTTTCTGTCTGGTATCCACTGCATTTTAGACCTTGTTATCTTCAGTTACAAATGGATAGAGATTGCCATTATTTTCCAGATAACCTTTTCCAAAATTGTAACTCTTTGGACCCATTATGCTAAGACCATTTTCGTTTGCCTCCTTAATCCCCGTGTCTCTGAATATTACATCTAGGAAGGACAATGTACTGACTGTGAATAAATTCCTTTCTTATCATGATATCAGTAAAGGAACTGATTGTCTGACCTATATCACCTCTACACTCAGAATCTATGTTCAGAATTAGAGGAACAAAGTAAGCTCGACAACTGCATGTACACACAGCAGTAGTGAGGCATCGACTTCTATACATTTATACAGTATTTTGTCAGGCTGTAACAATGATTTTTTTAAATTCTGCACTTTATAGCATCCTGATTCTAACGAGCTGGAATTATAATTGTTTGTATCGGATTAAATTATCTAATTCATTTTTGCACAAGTCTGTTAATTCTGAACTTGTGTTCAACCACATCCTGACTGATACTATGTTATTTATTTCAAGCATATATTCTTAGACTAAAGCATGTAACTTCTATGTCAGTGTACAGTTTTATTGACATGTTGTCTCGTAAACTTCTAAACGTACTTGCAACCAGACTGCTCATTTTGAAACTTTACGTAAAATCTAGTTATACCGATTAAACATCTTCGCTAGCCAAGGTTCTGATGTGTTAACCATATTTAGAACATTGCAGGATGGACCGGCTATTTCAGTGATTTGTCCTAGCGAGATTTATTGGATATCATGGGTTGTCTCTCTTAATATCTAATGCAAGCTAACCAATCGCATGTAACAGCGGTGCATTGTATATCGGCCGATTTCAAAAGGATGCTATGTATACTTAACATCGAAAAGTATGACTACTTACTAGATATATGATATATACCATTACATGTGTATTTGAGTGAAAGAATGTAAGTAGTAGCAACGTGTATGTTTTGTCTTTTTGAACACTTTAGGTTCCTGCCATTCGTCATCGGCTCTACCTCCATGACCAAGTTAACCCATACGGTTGTCTCTTTTACTTTTGAACACAGTTGATCCAGTAATTTGGAAGTATTGAGTCTCGAACGGATGTCAGTGTCCCCAAAAGGTTTCCATAAAAGTCCAAAGCTCATCCTTTGATACTACTTGTTGAGCTTAGCTTTGTCAACAATGTTGTACAGATCAATACATATGCCTGCAGATCAAACAATGAATGAAAGTACGGTTAGCAACAGCTAATAAGTCTTTGCTTAATACTGGGGCTTTTCATATGTCATTAGTTGTAGATCAGTGGTGTTTCTTAATTGGCTCGTAATTCTCGGAAAATGTCCATTTCCCATTTTCGCCATTGCGATCTCAAACTCAGCCTCCCCCCCCCTCTCCGAATGTTTTTGCCATCGAGTTCAAATACAGCTTTCTGATCGTATTGAGACTGGCCTGTGTAGCCGCGCTAAATTCGATATAGACGTGTAAGCTGGAATGCTGTCGCATAGAAATCAATTTATAGCACCACCAAGAGACACCAGTCATTACTGATATAGCCTAGACAACAACACCGTGTTGTACACCTTCGACGGCTGATGTGATCGTGGATTCAGTCACATCCAGACCAACTTTCGTCGCTGCGGCAAGGCCCAAAAAAGTATCCACATTCAAATACACGCGTATATATTTTACGGTCAGTGCGTTTCTGTTGGTAATTTCTTCTCGCGGATGTTGCTCCGCTTCAATTATTTTTTCACGCCTTTAAGACTGACGACATGTCAACATTCTTCTATCAATAATAAGTATGTTAAATGTATGACAGGCAGACCTTGTTCGGTTTCATCATCAAGCGCAAAACGAACACGCACTTCTTTCTTTGGGGACCCGGATACTATATGGATAATATGGATACTGCTTGTCTTGAACTCCTTTCATTATAAACCGCACTGATAACACCCGCAAACTTTGTATCGAATGATAATCCTTGTCAAATAACTGTTGACCAAATAAGTGCATTCTTTTTTATTAACAGTCGAGATCTTTTCTCTTTTCAATTCAGACAACGTTTGTTTAAAATATTCGTCGGTGAACTTCACTGGTATGGATATCGGTAAATGCTACCCTGCCATTGTAGAAACAATCTCCAATAGGTTCTGCGTTTGCAGCTGCCGTTAATAGTCGATTATGTTTCAGACGAGCATGCGATGATTTCATACTGGCTCCGAGCTGGCTGTGGTGAATTATGGAAATTCCAAGAGCAAATTTCTACGTGACCCTTACAAATGATATGACAGTTCATACCAGGGTTTGGTAACACCACTTTGACGCAGGTATTTCTCTTGAAATGGAGCGCCATTTGTATCCATGGAAACATCCACTGTCAGTTGGTCGAACATCCCGTCAGTAAATTCCGCAACCACAACACCAAGGTCTGAATCCAGTAGACATGTAATAATGGTAAAATATAACATTGAACACAAACGCCAAGGTGAAGTACCTGACAGAAATAAAAGTTGAGTGTTTCGAATTAAATCTCCGGTGACTAATTTTGCTGTGAAAGAATATATATCGCTTGTCGGTTTCTCAGTAAGTGGTATTAATAGCACATAATCAAAACCAAGACGTCACCAATCACTTAGCGACATTCCCATTCTACCCGACACTACTTTGCTTCATATAATGATAAAATTGAATTATTCAGAACCTCGAACATTGAAGATGTGTCGTTTAGGGTATTAATAATATCTATACCATTTCCTAAAGAAGTTAAAATAAGTTGGCCCTTTGTTATGGCTGCGACAATGTTTTCTTCTCTTTATCTTTTAATATTACAGTAATTATTCCCAAGAAGGTATGCTGGAGTGATAGCGATTTGATTATTAGATTTTGTCTGGTTGCAATACTGCTGATTTCAACTTAGTCTTTTATAAACTCAACCGAAACGCCACCGTTTCGCATTCCACCGGTTTCAGAAATTTCAACCAGGTTTTTACGGCCATGCATTTTAACTTGACATTACCTTGAATGTCTACATTAGACGTGATAGAGAAGAAGAAGGTAAGAGTCAGTGCCTTGACACATCGCTTAAATGACGTAAAGAATTGTTCCCTGAAATCGAAGACAGCGGATCTGAATCAATATATTTCATGTCTGTGGCCAGAAAGTATTACCATATTCGAGAGGAGGAAAAAGGCTCATCTAGAAAATTTAGAACTACATCCTACTCTTACACGGTGACGTCTAAAGATTTTAAGTCAGGCGTACCGTTGGATAACACAGAAGGTTCATCGACGATTTGTGGGATTCTTTGTTAACCGCATTGAAACGATGATGCCGTTGCAAAGAAGAAGTTCTCTTGATACTTACCATTGATCAATAAGGTTTATAATCCCCAGTTTGGATCAAGTTTAGTAGTCCATGAGAAACGACACATTCCAAAATCATCGACACATGCAACAACGCAACGATAAGTTTCATATCACCGATGGGAAAGCAACACTGCACATGACCCACATTTATCTCCCCAATGGGACAGGACTCAAAAAGGTGCTTTTGGGAGACTACCTTCGCAGTACCAAAAACAGCATCGTCTAAATTAACAATCATCAAGACCAGATTGGTTTAGTCAGTGCCATCGGTGTGTGACAAACATATGCCGATAAGAACGACACGACATAGTGGAAAACAGCCTGGAAAACTATTCAACAATCGGACGGAGCCAAACATCGAAGAGAAGCAGAACTCCCGTTACAGCAAGTGGCACTATCCAAAGACGCACCCTGCAGCACTCATGAAATGCAAAAATTGCAAGACATCTTAGTGCCATGCTACACCTTGAAAATACACCCTCAAGAAGTGCGTAGACCTCTGTTGTTTTGAGGCAAACATTTAAATATGGAAAATATATTCACTTCTATCATCCCCATGATCATTTTGATACCGTTACCAGTATCACCGGATTCATGTGATACCTATATTACTGTGAGGAATGTGACTATGGTTATAAGAAATGAGAGCCCCACAAACATTGAGAATCGAAATGCATGGCATGTTTGGCCGAATGTCCGAAAGTGACTATGATCGAGCCAAAATCGTTTCCATGCAAATGAGACAAGTACAGTTTAACGATTCGATGATTTACTTGGCCATGACTTTGAGTCTCATGCCTAAAACGTTTGGAATGAAAGAATTGACCAAATGTTTTTTGCCTGAGTATCACTACTACGGACCCGACCACAAGCGCACCGAACAAGGGGAAGCTTTCTGCGCTTGGTACCAGACTTACGTTTTAGACCCCTTCGACTTTCAGTAAAATTATTGTCGACAGGACATGAACATTATATATCGTTGCAGTGGAAAGATTTGAGAACTGTTAAAAATGGAGAACGGAGTGATTCGCCCGTTAAAAGAAGCCTGTACTATCGCCAAAGCGTGTTCCTTAGTGTACTGCCAACGAGTTATGCCCGAACACACCCTGGCTGTCATAAGCCCACAAACGACTGACTTTGACAAACGTCGATACTCTGGCAAAACCCAACGCAGGCTACTTTACTTGTGTGACAAGGAAAACAAATGGATCAACACAATTGCAGCCGAGGACGCAAAAAGACCATTGGAACGTATTCGGTGAATGGCTGAGACTTAGATCGAATACGAGTTTAACGGATGTTTATTCACGGATGTCTCATTTTTTACCCTCAACGTGACACCAATATCAATGTTTACAACGTACATTAGAAGACTTGTACCAAGCAATTTATCAGGGATGCTTGAAGTTAGAACAGCAATGATACCAAGTGGTGAAACACTGAGAACACGAGTACGATCACCGTTTAAAATCCGATTTCGAGTTTAAACGCATCGTGGAAAGTTACTAGTTGGTGGACCTACTGAAACCACGGTATAGTTTGTACGGCGGACGGATGAATGACACATGTTTGCTGTCCCAAGCCTACGAGGAGAAAGGAGAGAAAATCAAATACTTAGACGTTTGTTCACTCTTCCGGTATGTGTGTAAATATCGTCACTTTCCTGAGGCCACGTGCAAATGATGACGGTACACATTAACCCTGACAATGTTCGACAATGCAAAGGATTGATTAAGTCCAGAGTCTTGCCTCCCACGGACATGTACCATCCCGTTTTACCTCACCATTGCCAAGGAAAACTGATGTTTTATTTTTGTCGTACTTGTGCTGGAACGTGTAAGCAAGACAAGCCTTGTCGGCACATCCAGGAAGACCACGCCTTGACACAAACGTGGGTTAACGTGGAATTGTTTAAAACTCTGGACCGAGGATAACAACTGTTAAACGTGTACACAATTTACCACTTTTCTAAGGCACAACAATACCACAATGGTGACGAGACACAAAAAGTTACTTTAGCAGACTAAATGGATGCCTTTTTGAAACTGAAACAAAAAGTAGCGGCAAACCTTCCTGGTGTCACACTCCAAAACACCAAACTAAATTCAAAGAAAAGGATAGGGAGCAGGAAGACATCCCTTTAGACCAAGTGGAGAAAAACGAGGGAATGCGATCGTTTGATGCTATGTTGATTATGGGGTGAAATGGCCAAAACGACCGTGTTTACCCAAGACGGAGGATTTTACAGAACCTTCCCACTACTTCAAGATGATTCGCGACAAAACCAAAAACATTAAACACATGGACTTCGTTCGTGAGGTATTGATCTTAGTCAATTACGAAGAAGAACTGGACTTTGTAGAAGCCGACGAATTTGGAAATGTCATCATTGCAGCTTGCGTGACAGCCCATGCTCGCGAAAACTTGTACGAAGCTTTAGAACTGTTAGAGATTGCGTCCTGCACTTTGACACGGACAGTTGCATATACATTGATCGCCTGGGACAACGTCACCCTGACTTCGAATTAGACCGTTTTGGAGCTTATATAGACGAGCACCCCGACGACAAGTTTGTTAAGTTTTGCTAGTGGTGTTCCTAAAAATTATGGCCACGAATACCGTGACAAACAAAGTGAAGGGCACACCGAAAGTAAAGTGATAGGATCCACTCTCAATTACTGCACCAGTCAAGTACTTAACTTTGGGGTATTAAAAAAGACCTGCAGTCTAGAGAGGATCAAGATTTAGAGTCACCACCTACGAACCGAACACGAATGTACTCATACCCACACACAAAATGGTCAGTCGACAGTTCTAAAAAGTGTATCAAATTGTGTACAAGAAGCGAGTGCGGCTTCCCAAACACTTCATTTTACCGTACGGTCACGCCTATATTGGTCAGCATATAAAAAGGAGAACATCCAAGACGCGATCACATCACCAATACAGTACCATACCTTAGTTGTGATTATTTAATAACGCCATTGAAAACTATGTGCAACCAGTAAAACTTCCAACAATATACCACTTCCACTTCCAAGAACGATACTTCATTGCGAGGACAAACGCCATGAAAGATGGATCACTCTACGGAGATGAAGAAAAAGAAAATAGAAAGAACAAACATATTTTACTTCTCTCACCACCATACCGTCACAACAATGTGCGCCCATGAAGGATAAGGATTTAGGAGTCCTAAAGGTGTATTTTAGCATCCAACTGAATACAGCGCCTTCGAGAAAATTGAATATGACAACTTCCACCTACACGGGGAAATGTAACGACTTTGCGTCTGGCGTTTCAGCCAATGAAGCAGCAGTTTTCATTACGGATTTATTTGACTCACTATTAGAGGAACTTAAACTTTGAGTCTATATAACACCACATTCTGAACTCTTTTGTATGTCTCGGGTTTAGTACACCTGCTGAATTATCTTCTTAAAAACTATTGATAAATACTGAAGACGTGCAGACGATGAGATAAAAGTTTGACATCACCAATGGAAATGTGACCATTCATATGACGTACGTTGTACCTCTATGGACAATAACCGCCATTGATCTGGTTATCGAAACGTTTACCTAGCATAATGGATATCACTGCAGATTTACGAAGGAAAGGGGTACATGATGGGAAACATCTACGCTGGGAAACAACTGGTAGCTGATTTGATTTTAAAGAACGTGTGTGCCGGATATATAGAGAAACATGAAGTGGTCCTATTTGTTTTACACTTGTTTAGGTTCAGTTTTTTTCTTAGAAATTAATATTAATTGTAGTTTAAAAAGTGTATTTCTTTTATGAAATGCATTTTAGTTGTATATAAAGTGGGTGTCTTTTTGAAGGCATAAACTTTAATTTTTAAAAGTATTGT